>OU015463.1:36482416-36562416 GCA_907164805.1 Brachyptera putata
CACGATACGTACAACGCGAACAAGACAGTGGAGTTCCCGAAGGAACTGGAGGGCATGCCAAAGGCCGAAGCCAAGCCAATGCCCCAGACGATAACAATTGTTAAGCGAATGACGCCTGAGGATGAACGCTCCATGCCGCCGGCTCTATACTTTCAAATGATGGTTCAACAGTTAGCCAATGACTAAAGAACTTGACTCGTCAATTCATCGAGGAGACGACAAAACATTTCCTCGATATTTGAGATGACTGCGATTGTTAAAACTATTTTGTTCGCAGGCGAATTGGTACTAAAATATAGTGTTTTGTACCAATGACCCTGTAATTGTGTGTTGCTTTGCCCAATAGCGGGTCGAGCACGAAATTGTTATTGTATATTTATCATGTTATAAGAGAAAGATTCCATCCAAATTGCAAATTGTTCCCGTTCTAATTCTTTCATCGAGCGCTAGTCAACTGTGTAATGCTAGTCAAATGATAACGTCGTTTTCGGTGCGCAACTTATAAAGTTTTCAGCCACCTCCTCACTATACGATCAATTACGACCAATGCAACTACTCATTGACATAATGAAACAAACAAATGTCAATAAGCAAATTTCTAGAATATGTCTGCTATCCTATGTGCACCATGATCATTTTGGAAATATCATATTTGTCTATCGAGTGTGTGTAGTTAGCAATGTTTCTCGAAATTTGACCTGACCTAACACAGACGTCGAGTGTCCTGTAACAGGGCTCAAGCAGGTGCTATAGCTAGCGACATAGTCATGGGAAATAG
The DNA here is from genome assembly GCA_907164805.1 of Brachyptera putata. Classification (NCBI taxonomy): domain Eukaryota; kingdom Metazoa; phylum Arthropoda; class Insecta; order Plecoptera; family Taeniopterygidae; genus Brachyptera; species Brachyptera putata. Next base: position 36,483,195 of record OU015463.1, read on the forward strand.
AACTACCCACCACACTTACAAGAATGATCATTCTATGTTTCTCAATCGAGTTACGTTTTAGTATTAATGTGAGGTCCAGCAGTAACTTTCAGCTACTCAGATTGGGCCTTTTTTTCACGGGAAAAAGGTGGCGTATATGACCAAAGACCACGAGAGATTGAAGACTGAAATTTATAGGAATAACTGTCACTTATACCATCTCATAATCCACGTTATGACAATTTCTCTTTTAATTGTAAACTATTGCACAAATCAAGTGCGATTTGCAAATATTTAAGATATTCATTTAAACATGATATGACAGTAATAATGTCTAGTTAATTGTTTCTTTTTATGTTGTGGAGTCTTCCTTGAAGTAGAATTGGTCTTGTAGTTCTAGATCAAGTTTGAGAGGTAATATTGATTGAAGGCCAGTACGCCGGCATGTTACAAGATCAATGCCATTTGTTACATACAAGGTCTCTACTTCGGTTGACCAATGGAGCCTCATTTATTTCTCAAACTTGTTCATTTTAATTACAAGCTATGGTCTTTTTCTAGATGTATATAACAACATAAGGTATCATTCAAGTATTTGTATTTAATTGCATCATATCGTACCTTGGTAATATCCCTATTATGTACGGCCGCCTACTTTGATGGAGTATTTTTTTAAAAATAATAAAATATATTGCAAACCAATTATTAGCATATTTTTCTGATAATTATGGTAATTATTTGAATACCCTCATAGTTTTATATATAATGAAGTTCGTACATTCTGTGTTCATGGTTTTCATAGAATAGTTTCTGAAATGTGTTAATTTAAGGACAGGAAGAGTTAAGTGATATCAACAGGTTGAGTCCGAGGTCGTGATTGGACGCCAGTTAGTTACGATTCTTTTAGTCAACAATGTATGTCATGATTGTCTACTAATTAGCTCCTAAATTGAGCAAAGTGGGCCAAAAGCCCATCACTCACTATTTATAAGATGATATCTCTAGGCCTACAGCTGTTTACATAGCAAGGTGCCTCATAACTTGCAGGAGGTTGACGGCAAAATGAGCAGTAGAAACCAATTCATAGAGAAAATAAAAGTCAATCCATTTATTAAAGTTCTTAGAAAAGACATATATTAAAAATGGCTGAAGAGAATTTGAGTTCAAATTATTGTTTTTCTAAATTGTTGAAGTGGCAAACTAGGCCTCGAATGAGTCTAAAGCCTTGTCCAGTGCCCTTCATCCCTAACAGTCTCAAAAAATGAGTTGTGTATTTCAAGTTGATTTATACATCACTGTAGGGATAATCTGTTTTAACGAATAGTCCTTCTTAGACTGTTGGAGTGAGGGGAATGAGACGTTCGTGATTTAATATCAAGGAACTATTCCAGTGGTCACTTGAACGACTGAGGAAAACAACGAAAAACATCAGTAAGGATGGTCGGCCATGGCGGGAATCGAATCCCGTTCTCCTGAGTGACGGTCTACAGCGAACTAGGGATTGAACCACCCGTCTCGGTCTAGAGGTCCCACGTTTTGTTCAGCACACAATAAATGATCCAATTTCTTCTGTACGTGTTTGTGTTTCTGGATGAATACAGAATAAAACCACACGAAATGTCTAAGGTCAACTCAAGGACACTGGAATGGAAATGCGCAGACATGCAGCAAACTATAGGTATATCGTTAGGTACTCTTGCGGTTACATAAAATGTTTTTTTCCAGAACTACTTTTTCTACTGCACATCCTCGTACGTGGTTAACAAAAAAATCTGAAACTGCATGTACTTGATCGAGGTACTTTCATGCACTGTGCTTTCATTTTTAATTGTAATTCAGATCTACTGGCCAGTTTATGTAACAGCAAGTGTACCAGTGTATTGATCACAGATATGAGTTCATCTATAAAGTACGACACGAAGAAAATCAAACGTGGCACACAAGGAAATGAAAGGAAAGAGTTTTCAAGAAAAACTCCTGAGAAATGTTCGATCCTTATTAAATTTAAAAACTTGACATAACAAATTGTTACAAATATCGACTGACCATTAGAAAATAGGATCAAATATCAAAATGGTCGACACGTACAAAAACTCGAGAGGTGAAGGAATCCAGGTGGTTGGGTCGATTTTGCGACAAAATTATTCGAATTACCTTTCTCAATTTTTCATACTATAGATACTCTCGCTCAAACTACGTACCACGCCCATGTTGCGTTTTCTCAAGTGACTAGTGACTAGTGTGAGTAGAGGATGGCTATAGAGACTTCTATATGGTGGTGGTGTGTTCCAATGGTGGGACCACGGCTGACCATTCTGACAGGTTTGTATGGTTTCCCGCTGCCATGAAGGTGAATACTGTTCTGGCTCCTTAACAACTGATCACGACCGTTTCCTTCTCACTATCCAAATCACCAAATTAAATACCTTTTCATCTCTTCACCCTCATTCATAACACTGACACCAACAGATCTTAGTCATCATTACGGGCATTCGTCAACTGTACTAAACCTCGACTGTCCTAAATATCGACCAACTGTACTATAAACCTACCAACTGTACCAAAAAATCAACGGTACTTAAAACTAAGGTCTTAAAACTAAGCCCTAATTTTCTACTTCTTGGACAACTTGTACAGATGTCAAAGTGGGGGGGTTGACCTCCCCTTCACAAATTGTTACTTTCCATTAAATGTTGTACAGGTTTTTTTAGTGGTGGTACTGGGTAAGGTTTGTGAAAATTAAACTTCTGAAGGGGAGGACAGGTTTCTGGTTGAGGGTTCTGTGCAGGTTGCTCAAGAAGTAGAAGCTTAGATCAGTTGGTTTTTAGTATACTGCCGATTTTCAGGACAGTTGGTTTTTAGCACATTTGGTTCCTTCTCATCATTACAGTACGCGTCTTTAAACACAATATAGATAAAAAAAAAAGTATGGTGGTGACTACAAATTGGTAAGTGGCTTCTATATTATGGTGGTGGTGTGTTCCGATAGTGACCGCAGACGTACTAACGTGCTAAGTAGTTAAATCTCATTCGATTGGATTAAGAGGATGAGAACTCTTGTTGGTTTTTGTGAGGGAAAGTACGGCGAAAGTTGGATTAAATCATACGATTGAATTGAACTTTAAAGCAATTGAATGAGGATAGAAGTACTATTACTTGAACGGTTTAGAGACAGGAGAGAGAGAGAGAGAGAGAGAGAGAGAGAGAGAGAGAGAGAGAGAGATGGCAACATGCATGTGGGCTTCTAATGCCTGGGCTAAAAGGACCAAACTACATGTACCATACGTCGGTTTCTTACATCATTCAATCACGTCACCCAATAGAAAACTGATTTCGAACTGATGAAGCATTATTGTATTATTTAGGAAAACAGCAGTCTGATTATTATCAGTGAGATCACTTAATTCATTCTCATAATAAACAACGTAAAGAAGAAGTGCATGTATATGATAACTTGATGAGGCAAATAAAATCAGGTTATAATAACATAAATTTGTAGGGCCTATAATAAACTGCCTGGTGATATCCAAAAGATGAACAAAATAGAATTATTTCATTATAGGCCTACATTGAAATCTCTATTTTTAGAAATTGCCCAATATTTTATAACAGAGAAATACTGAATAGCTAAAATGTGTAGTTTGATGAGAAAAAGGGTGGTATCATAATGCAAAAACGAAAAGTCCTTGATAATGTGAACAAAACTTACGTCTACGACCTAAAGCGTCCCCAGTCACCAGAGGGAAAAGAGTTCCCACCAGGGTGATTATTTTTGAAAATATTGTGAATGTTCATTATGGATCGGCCATATTCTAGAAGGTGCGTCTCTGAATGGTGTGCAGCAGTTTCACATCCGGAAAGCCACTACGATATTATTTATGTTTTACTTGACACTGCAAATGGTCACAAAACATGCATCTCGCGTTACATACACCACTTGATTATTTCTTGAGGTATTTTATCGTGTGTGGTATCAATGTGTTCGTAAAAGAACATGGCTTTGGACTAAGCCAAAATTAAATAATTTAACTCTATGCTATTTATGCTTATTTAACTATTTATTTGTATCAAAACGGCTTCAGGTATCATGATGAAAAATAGCTTAGCTCGTAGAGGAAGATTTACCCTATCAACGTATCAATTTTCATCTAGATGCTAACTATCTAATGGTTTTCGTGTATGTAACGGATTGACTTATTTTTCAACTAGTTTTTCCAGAATTTTCTCGGAATTTTCAATTTCTTTTTCAATTTTTCAATTTTAATATACTATTTTAACCTTATGATCAAATATTTGATAAATTTTTGTGGGTGGGTTCCCCTTAAATATGCTTCGTTATCATAATTATGTATCATGAGGTAGATTTATTATACTCATCTCGATTCCTAATTTCATTGCTTTAGTTCAATACTTTAATGCTTTAGTTCAAGACTTTGGATGATACTGCCGACCGAACGTGATTCAATTTTTTAATTAAATTTGAAATATACTTCATACACTTCAATGGTTTGATATATTTCATATCCGCATGCCTGCAGCATACAACTTCATTCAATCTCTACCATATTTCTTGTAACTTTTCTATGTCTATATTATCTTGGCATATATTTTCCAATTTGTTCTATTTGTATATTTTTCTGTGTGCTCTTTTCTCATTAACTAATATTGATTACATTATGTGTATTATTTCCAAACAATCTTGAATGAGTTTTTTCACTTTTAGAATTTTTCAGATTTTTTTCACTTTTAGAATGAGCATAACCTTGTCCCCTCCCCCTCTACACTACATTTGATATGTGTATTTTTGTTAATTAATTAATTATTGAAATATGTTTGTTTTATACTGAAATGTGCCGCAAAAACTCTCTTTGTGCTGCCACCGTACCACATTTAGTACGGGGGGGGGGGGGGGGGTGACGTTCGATTAAAACGTTTTATTGAACAACATATTTGTAGGAACACTAGCATTTGTGGAAATGTGCACGATGTTAATAAGTTTGTTGGTCAGTGTTAGTTGAAGGTAATCAACATCTTAGTTATATCAGCGCCTATCGCATAGATGTAAAACTTGCATTTATGATTATATTATTTTCTATTATATTATGCGTGCATGTTGCGAACCGGTACCCTCCTCCACTCGAGAACTTGATGTGCAACTTCATCACGTTTTAGTGCATATTAGTGCTGAACTAATGAAAGCGTTTTAGAATTAGTGCTAAGATCGTGAGATGATTGCGTTTAGAAGTGTGTGTGGGGTACCACATTATCACAAAGGTTTCGAATTAGTGATCGGACATTTTCTGAGATGTGTTCGAAAGTGGGGAGGGACGCGTTCAAGTTCACTCTCCCCCCCCCCCCTCCTCCAAGTAAGGGCTGTTGAAACTTGGCCAACATTTACTATAAATTATTATTGAAGCAATATCGCAATGTATTAGTATTGATGCTTGAATAATTTCCAAGACAAACGAAGCGAAGTTTTGGGTGGTCTATTTTTTCGGGCATGCGCTAACCGAGAGCACCAAGCTAAAATAGAATAACATGCTAATAGGAACTAGGTAAACGCAGCATATGCGTTGTAAGTTACGTGAGATATTTGTACGAAGGCTACTCGAAAACTCTACACACCCTGACGTACATAAAACTCACTCGAGAACTCTACACACCTTGATTGAAACCATAGTCTGAATATATTATATTATATACCGGTAATATAATATATTTAGACTATGATGAGTTTTGGACCTGTCAAACCTACAAAGCCATATAACACTCAATAAAGAATATCAACTTTTTCAAGATGTTTGATGAAAATTCATTAATTAAATAATTATTTTCTTTAACACGTCTAGTTCGATTTCGGTAAAATAAGTAATAATGTGTATCATATTTGTAATTACGTTCAGTACGAATTTGAAGCATTTGAAGAGAGCTGGTTTTCAGATTTTTCCGCCCGGCCTAATCGTTCGGGGTTTTTCGAAAATTTGTGTTCGTGTTTCTTCAAACGTAGTCGAACGGATTTTACCCAAAAACTGAAAATTTTCAAGTAGGATAGGTCTGCGTCTCCAGAAGAAGTTTCACGTTAATCATGCAAACTGTGTTTAACCTGTGCAGTGCGAACCCAAAAAAATAATTAAGTTCCATAATAGTGGGATGGAAGTTTTCGCTATGGCTCACTCAGTATAAATGTTGATAATTTAAGCTTACCATCTGGAGATTTAGTTCTATATATTTTAGAAGAAAATATTAAAGGTTATGACTGAATACAGAGTTTGAAAACTATACGATAATTTGAAAAGATGTTTTGCTATTTTCGACGTTCTACTAGGCCTATATAATCTTTGATTGAAAATAAAATATGAAATATGAAAATATGTATTACGAACACCGGGAATGACGAAATGGTGCACGTGATATAATCTAGATTTCAATTAACTGACGTGAGTTCATGCTATGTACGAACACGGATCTATATAATAAATTAATAACCTTCAGGATGATATCAAAATCATGATGAAATATAATTATTCCATTATCAATTGAAATCTTCATGGGTCATTATTAGAGAGAGAGCGTGCCGTTCTACAGCGGAAACATAATTCACCTAATTCACATTACTAATTATACAAAAAATTTGAATAAGGCCTATGTATATATATATATATATATTTATTTATTTATTTATAATATATATATATATATATATATATATATATATATACACACATACATATTACCGTTTTTGTCAAGTCGTGGAAAAGTGCCCACCCTGGGACCTGAACCCAGGACCTATCGATCTGTACTCGATGTTCTACCAACTGAGCCAAGCTTCTGGTGTGATCAACACATTCCTTGTTTATTTTCCGAAGTGTTTTTTGTGTGATATGTATGTACGTATGTTTACACGTTCATGTATTGCAGCAATTGTAGAAGGAAATGATATAAAATTGAAACCGATCGGTTGACTAAACTTTGCAGATGTGTTTATGATTTCTTCTCAGTGAAATCACAGTACCGTGGTTGTAGACAAACAATTAAATTTGTATACATTTTATTCACACAAGAAAACAAAATGCAAAAAAAAATAATAAAAAAATAATGATTAACATTTAGATGTGTGAGTCACATATTGATGTTACTCGCGCAAATATTATTCAGAGAGCTAGCTCCTATTCCATGATTAAATTATACATGATATGATTCATAAAAATGATAAATATATAAATGAGTGGCGACCTTAAAGTACATGCCCTACTGCCATAAAATAGAATGATGAATCCTTTTACCTTTTTTCTATCAATGAGCTTTCTACTTGAAATAACTAGTATCCGACTGAGTGTCTCTTCTACCAACTATCAGTGTCAGTCGGATGTGGAGATGCCAACTTAGCTGACGTCAAGTATACGGGAGATGATCTGATTAGGCTCAAGTTGTGGTTCTAGATATATTGACTATATATGAAAGCGCGAAACACCCGTGCGATAGTGATGTGGTACAGGTGAGACGGTCAGTCGGAACAATCATCTCTCATGGGTTGAAGTTGATGCTTATATTGACGAGAGATGAAAACGCGAAACACCCGTGCGATAGTGATGTAGGATAGGGGAGACGGTCGATCGGAATCTTCGTGTTCGTGGATTCAAGTAAGAGCTTGTATTGACGAGGGATGAAGGCGCGAACATTCCGTGCGCCAGTGGTGTGGGAAATGGCGAACGATCGATCGGAACCTTCAACTCTCGTGGGTAGAATACGTGGTTGCTAGTATTGACGAGAGATGAAGGCTTTAACCACCTGTGCGCTAGTGGTGTGGGTTACGGGACACAGTCCATCGGAACCTTCATTTCTCGAAGATACAAGTCTAGCTAATGCATTCGGAGTAGGTTATGACATAGTACTTTTTTTCACCTCGTTAATTCTCTACATAAACCTTGCAGCTAAGCTATGCTATAGCCTACAACATGTCGTACGGTATCATAATAACATAATAGGTTATGGTTTATTTCGATATTTTCTGTCGAGTCAACGTTTTAGGACTTCGATTGAAAAATATCAAATTGGAATGTTCAATATTGAATAAATTCGATATCGATCATCATTTTGGATTTGAAGCCGCAGCTTGATACTGACACTTTGCTGATGTAGTTTGATAATTTTCATATAATTTCTACCTATTGATGAGGTAGTTACATTCATTTAGTATAAAGTGTATTTGACTCCCAATCAAAAGGACTAAATCAACTAACCAAGTTCAGAATGAATAATTATAACTATTTCTTTCATTGCTACCATTATTAAATCGATATTAACTAGAAAAATTGAAAAATTTGAAACTTTTCAATACAGATTAAAATGTCTTTCATTAGAGAAAGCCTATTATAATATACATGAATATCTTGCTGATAAAAATTTAAGTTGATACAAACATAATCAAAATCACAAATCAATCTGCGAAGCGAGCAAAATATCTAATTTCATCATCTAAATTATTAACAAAAAGAGTAATAACATTCAATATATATATTTTTTTTTATATTGGGTTTAACGACGCACTGTTATGATAACTGAGATCTAATGGCGTCGGATGGATGGTTAATGAGATGATGGGATGATGAGATGAAGGTTCTTGGGTAATGGGAAGGATAGTGAGAAGGAAGCGGTCATGGCCGACTTATTGTAGGAACCATCCCGACATTAGCCCAGGCTACAGAGGGAAACCATGAAAAACCTCTGTAAAGATGGTCAGCGGCGGGGATCGAACTGGGTTCGGAATTCCCCTCGCCTGCCGGATCACATGAAGCGAGCGCGCTAACCACTACGCTGCATGTGCCGGTTTCAATGTATTATTGTCCATCGTCATTGTATGAAATTATCTAATATTCAATTTGATACTAGTTTCGTGGGGTCAGGTATTTGGTTTATTTTGATTAATCATTTTTTTATTCTCATATATATATATATATATATATATATATATATATATATATATATATATATATATATATATATATATAAATATATATATATATATATATATATATATATATATATATATATATTGTGTTATTGATGTTAATATTGGTTTCTTATATTGTTGTTGGAGTAAATTGTGTATATGCAATTTTTTTTCCATTTGTGTATTAGTCATATAATTTTTCATATAATTTTTCTAACACCTTTATAATAAGGTAATGATTTTGTAAAGAAAATTGGAAATAAAGCAATTATAGTAATAGTAAATAAATCATATAATAATAGCTTGTACTGAATAAAAAACTAGGCAATAACTCAAATTAAAGCCACGGAGCAGTGAACGTTGCTGCAACTATACACAGCCATACGTTCATTTGCCGGGTATCATTTTGTGTCCTAACTATAATTACCGGTATGATTTTTTTATGATTCGTGGTTTTCGACATGACTATCGATTGAAAATTTCAATATATTCGATATTCATTTTTTCATGTTACAAAAATCGATACCATTTGCAATTATGCTGTCGAACGGCAAACCTATTGAATAGCGCGTCCAAGAACTTCGCTGGTTTTGATCCACTTATAAGCTTGCGTAAGGAGAATAAATGAACAGAGAAATTATATAATGTCATTCGATATAATTTTCATGATCGATAATTTCATCTTACAGCATTTTAGAGCTAAAACTGTCGAGTTGAAACTTTTTATAGTTCATTCTTACTACCTATTTGCAAGAAAAGTTTCAAGGAAATTTTATCGTAGTGTCAACTTTCCGTGCCTTTGCCTAGTGACGTCATTATCATTGACTGTCAATCGATGTGAAGAAAGAGTGGGATGTCAATTAGTTTCAATTCACGCGATATAAACGCTATTTGCTTGTTTTCCACAGCTAGATAATATTCAAAATTGAATTAAATGAATGAATTATTTCAAATATCTTCACATTTCTTTGCCTTACTTCTTGTGTATATTTTAATGCTGAGATCATCGACAAGGCTTTGCTTTTGTTTACCGCCATTTTCATCGGCTCTCGCAGGGGGGAATTCCTTAATGTGATGTTACATTCAAATAATTAATACAACTATTTGAAAGCCGCCCCGGTGGCCAAGTCAACTATCGCTAGCGGTAACTGAAGTCATCGTAGGGCGTGGGTTCGAGTCCCGCATAAGGCATGGGTTTTTGTAAACGTCCTTTCACCTATCATCACTTCATCGTTTCATTATCATCCGCTCATTCGCACCCCCGTATAACCTAGCTGTTGATGGGGTCGTTAAGTACATTAGAAAAAAAAATACGAAAACAGGGACACGTCTACTTCCAAAGCCAGTCTCCCAACTTTGATTTTCAATATTCAAAACACTTAATTATCAGATCTGAGTGAGCAAAATCTCCAGAATCATACAGATCTATCACGAAGTGAATGTTGTGTATCTTCACTTAAAACATTTGCTTGAACATTTTTGTGGATCAGATTTGAAACACAGTCTGGCGACAAGTCCTAAGCCAGTCATAGCGTGGAACGTTTCGAGAGATAACAACCTGTGAATCCGGGTCCTCGTTATCCATGTGCATAATGACAGGATCAGCAAACAAACTATTTATACATATAAGTATAGTTCAACCTTTCGGATGTTTGTAATTTAATTCTTGTTATTATCTAATCCTTGCAGAACCTGAAGCTCTCCTTGCGTGTTTATATCGGTACCTTGATACTTGAGTAAACTCTATAATATTATTTTCTATAATAGTGTGTAGATATAGTGTGAACTAAAGTGACCTTCCTTCACCCGACCCAGCCATATACTTTATTTTCTGTTTTTTTACACAAGGTCTTACTTATTATTTTTTTTGCACATAATTTTAGTTTTTAACTAAAATTAATGACGAATGAAATAAGAGAACCTTGGCCACTATTATCTGTGAGTGACACACATAGATGATGTTACAGTAAACAAAATACGGATGTGGGGAAGGGGGGCTTGTGACAATGATAGTTTACTGACTAGCTATAAGTGTGCCAAATACCGGTTTTATCAAATTGCCAAAAGGTGATATTTTTGTTTGATACACACACACCATATTAACGAACTTGGAGGGTAGATTTCAGTCAAGATATGCACTTTTGCCACCTACCTACGATAAGCGGAAAAAATATATGTGGAAAATATCTCTGGAGAAATATTCCCGGAAAGAATAACAATATCTCTGGAAAAAAATCCCCTGATGATTCTATTAAAGAATGTTTGATGACATTTTGATTCAATTAAGATTCTATGGGCTATTTGTAATTAATTTTTAATACTAATCTTGAATGTAAAATTGAACATCATTCACTACCGGTACTTTATAACAGAGTGCTGATCATCATTCGTATAATTACTTCTAGGACTAAATGTTACAAAGTGTTACATTTTTGTTTGGATTAGATTACGTTAGGTTCAGGCTAGATCCGTTTGATTTGCCTATAGAAGCCTCACTTATTCGTCCAGAAAATATTTACAGGAGATACTTTGCCTGGGGATATTTTTTCCACCAAAACGTTGGGGATATTTATTACAGGAATATCTTTTCTGGGGATAATTTTCCGGGAATAATTTGCCAATCATTAATGTAATACATCTCGGCTTACCATGTTACACATAGTCAATTTACTGAAAGACGAAATACAGTAGTTCAACCACATTTAAATCCTAATCAATATTCTATCTAGTTTCAACAAGGTTATATGGTAGGGCAGTATCACCACATCATCTCATCACATACTGAATATCACCTCTTCTGTGATAATAATGTATTATCTACTACTATTAATATAACCACGTCGTTGACGCGCCGTTGAACCCCAATATTCACTCATTCAATATTATTCTTCATCTCCATTGTATTGTTGATACTACTGTAACCCAAATATAATGTAATGTAATCTAATGTAATGTCTTTATTTGGTCAATTTTTGTATGATATAATATATAATATAGTGTGATATAATATGATAATAGATATACAACGATTGCACAAAGTAGGCGGGGTTCACTATATTAAAAGTGGTCTTCTACCCAAACCTTCAATTAATAATAAGTAGTTATAATAATGATAATAAGTTAAAATTATGATACAAATTAACAATGACTAAGCGAGTATTAGGAAAACATCAGTTATATATGAATAACGGTAATAAAATATAATGTATTAAGGACTAATTATAATACAATTAAAGTTTATGGTAAAAACGAGCTCCAGGGAATCGGTGTAACAAGTGAGAATCGTAATAATGATGATTGTGGGTGGATGAGAAATTAGAATGTGACATTTGGAGGAAGGAATTCGTGGAGGGAGTAGAATGCCTTGTCGACGAGGAATGCTTTGAGAGAGGATTTGAAAGCGGGATACGTGGGCGACAACTTGATGTGGTTGGGGAGGTTGTTATAGAGGACGGAGCAAAGATGCTTTGGACTTCTTGTGGATAGGGCGAGATTGTGGGGAGGAATGAAGATGTTGAGGTTGGACCGGGTGGAGTGGGAGTGTACTGAAGAGTTGAGATAGAATTGCTCGGGATGGAGGCGTACGAAGGTAGCTGCTGCTTGAATGAGTGTGGAGGAAAGAGTCAGGATGCGGAGGGATGTGAAGTATGGTTTGCAGGACTGGCGACGTGAAAGACCGGCGATGATTCTGATAGCACGTTTTTGGAGGATAAAAATGCGGTTGGAAGCGGGAGAGGAGCCCCAGAACAGGAGGCCATAGGATAGCAGGGAGTGAATATGAGCGTGGTAGACAATGAGAAGAGAGGAAGGGTTAACGATAAGCTTCAATTTCCGGAGCATGAAACAGCCGCTTAGGATGCGGGAAGCGGTAGAATGGATGTGGGGGGACCAGTCGAGGGTGTCAGTCAAGGAGAGGCCAAGAAAAGTAGTGGTTGGAGCTGAGGAAATGCTTTTGCCGTTGAGCCAGATAAGAGGGCTGGAGTTGGGCGGAATATAGCGGGAGTGAAAGTTCATGAAGACGGTTTTGGTGGTGTGGAGGGAGAGATGGTTGTGAACACAAAATGAGGACATGGATGAAACTTGGTGGTTGACAGTTTGGATCAGGGAGAGCATGGAAGATTTTGGAGAGGTCAGAAGGTGACTGGTGTCATCGGCATAGATGGAGAGGGTACCAGAGTTTAGGCTGAGAGGGAGGTCGTTAATATAGAGAAGGAAGAGGAGAGGACCAAGGACTGAACCTTGAGGAACACCTTTCGTGATGTGGAGGGGCGTCGAGGTGTGGGAGGTATAGAGTGACGGGGACCGTATGTTCACGACCTGGGTGCGACCGTGGAGAAAAGAGGCTATCCAGTCGTGAGCTACCCCATTGATGCCTAGTGTTTTGAGTTTGGAAAGGAGGGTGGGATGATCAAGCGTGTCAAATGCTTTACTGAGATCGTAGAAGACACCAATAGCATTGTCACGTTGATCAAGGGCAGAGTAGAGGTCAGTGAGGAAGGAGAATATTGCGGTGGTGGTGGATCGGTTTGCACGGAATCCATGTTGACTCTGGGTGAGGATGCTGTGCTTTTTGAGGAAGGAGTTGAGGCGTCGGTGGATTAGATATTCGAACATTTTGGAGAAAGATGATATGAGAGATATGGGTCTGTAGTTAGCAGGGTCTGCTCTGCTACCTTTTTTGTGAATGGGGATGATTATGGACTGTTTCAGGAGGGTGGGAAATATTCCTGTGGAGAATGAAAGGTTGACGATTTTGGATAAAGGATGGGCTAGGTAGTTGATGGATTTGTAGATAAGTGATCCCGGAACACCGTCCGCACCACAGGAGTGTTTTGAACTTAGTTGTTGGGAGAAGTGAATGATTTCTGTGGGGGTAGTAGGAAATAAGAATATTGTCGAGGTAATGCGGTTACGGGTGGACAGGCGTGTTGGTGGTGTTGGGGGAGCTGGGGGAGGAGGAGACTTGATGAAGTAAGCGTTGAGGTATTCCGAAAGGACTGACGGATCATCTTGTTTGACACCATTGATAAGTAGGGATAGAGGGTTGGGGGGTTTAGGAGGGGTGGTGTGAGATTTAATGATATGCCAAGAGGTCTTGGACTTGTTGGAAGATGTGGATATCAAGAGGTCATTGAAGGATCTTTTGGCGTCACGAATGGAACGGGCATGGAGCTTCTTGGATGAAGTGTAGTGGGATTTCAGGTTAGTGTCGAGTGGGAAGAGTTTGCTGCGGGCCAGAAGTTGACGGAGTTTGGCGGAATCTGAGATGATCTTGGGTGTTATCCAGGGGGTGGGTTTTACAGGGCGGGTTTTGGTTTTAGAGAGGGGAAAAGCAGCGTTGAAGTGAATAAGGAATTTCGACTGGAAAGCTTGATACATAGTGTTTGTGCAAGTGGCTGTGTAGACTGAGCTCCACTTTTCGAGAGAGAGGAGGCTGAGAAAACGAGAGGTGTTGGATTTAGTATACAAGCGTTTGAGGACGAGGTCATTTGGTTGTTCCGGGAATGAAGACATGGGTTTCAGGGAAAGTGCTAGGTGGTCCGAGAAACCGGTGTCGATGGTTGATGCGGAAAATAGGGTGGAGTCAAGGGTGGTGAAGATGTTGTCAATTAGAGTTTGGCTGGAGGAAGTGATGCGGGTGGGGGTAAAGATAGTTTCAAGAAGGTTGAAGGAGTGGAGGATGTCGAGGAGTCTGTGTTTGAGGCTGGAGGATTGTAAAAGATCTATGTTGAAGTCACCGCAAATGAAAAGTTCAGCCTTAGGAAAACGTTTGCTGACAGAGGTTATGGTGGAATCAAGGATTTCGAGAAATGTGGTTAAATCACCAGTTGGGGAACGATATATAGATAATATGATGAACGAGGAGCCGTGGAAGGAAAGGGATATGCCAGCACATTCAAAGATTTTGTCGATGCATTGAGCATGAATATTGAGGATAGGGGATGCATTGAGGTGTGATTTGGATAGGATGGCGACACCGCCATAGCTGGTGGAAGAGTTAGAGGTGGAGTTACGGTAGTATATGCTGGGGGTGCTGAAGTGTTGTACGCATAGAGAGTCGGCTGAAGGTAGCCAGTGCTCCGCAAGGCAAAGGATGTCAGGAGAAGAAGTGGTGAGGAAAATTTCGAGTTCTTCGGTTTTATTGCGGGCTGATTGGATATTCAGGAATATGATGTGGGGATGAGAGACAGGCAGGGAAGTGTTTGTATTTGTGGGATGCAAGTGATTTGGTTGTGTGGACGTTGAGGGTAGCGGCTGGTTGGGGGTCAGGGGCTTTGAGATGATGGGGCGGTGGGCAGAAAAGGTTGGTTAGTGGATATGACTTTGTGGTTTAATTTTGAATTTCTTGATGGTTGAATTCTCGTCGCTGGAGCCAGTGTCACCGCAGCGGGAGCCGACATCGCATGACAGGGGGCCTGGATGGTCGACCTCGTGGCTGCTGCAGGGAGATGGATGTCTGGTGGTTCTGCTGTAGTACTGTCCAGTACGGTCAGCTTCAGTTGCGAGGGGGCTTGCTTGGTCGGCGTCGTGTCGGAGGGGACCTGGTTGGTCAACATCGAATTGAAGGGGGCCTGGACGATCGGCGTTGAATCGAAGGGGGGCCTGGTTAGATGGCGTTGAGACGAAGGGGGCCTGGTTGGACGGCGTTGGGACGAAGGGGGCCTGGTTGGATGGTGTTGAGACGAAGGGGGCGTGGATGGACGGCGTTGAGTCGAGGGGGGCCTGGCTGGACTGCGTCGAATCGAGGGGGGCCTGGTTGGACGCATGATGTCGTGCGCATGATGGCATCAGGCCTTCCGTATGCGTTGGGATATCGGCAAAGCAAATGAGGTCTTCAATGGGCAAGACAGGGGTGTAAGGGAGTCTGATAGCTGCTGTTGCAGTAGAGGGGGTTGGCTATCGTGATGGTGACATGGGTGTTGTCGAACACGTGATGAATGGTGTTTCTGATCACCGACGGCGGAAAGGATAGGCCTACATTGATATTATTATTCTATAATCATACTTGAGTATATTCACGAAAGAATAAGGTCGTATACAACATAACAAACACAAATACCGTCGCTATATTTGTACAGCTGTGATATTTTGAGGCTGAATGATTTTTCACGGTGAGATTTACGATTTAGAAACAAAACTACGTCGTTCCAAAAAGGTTCGTATCCCCAAATAACCGTTTCGTTATTTTACATTCGGGTTCCAACTTTGAAACACGTACATCTTATTTTGTGAAGAGAAAAATTCACGTAATCGTTATTGTAACATATTTTCTCGTCCAGTCATATTGAATATTTTTCTGATTGCCAGTCTTCTAAACCTGTGACAACATTGGGGCTACGGTTTTCTGTTCATTGAAGCTGCAGTGAGTTTCGTTTCAATTACCCATGTATTCTTCAATATAGATGGACATAGGTGTATAGTAGCTCAATAAACTACGGCAACGCTTTAGAGACTGAAGTCACGTTAGGCGTGGGTTCGAGTCCCGCAAAAGGCACGGATTTTAGTAAACGTCCATTCACTTAGCATCACTTCATAGTTCATTACCACATGTTCATTCGTATCCCCAAATAACCGTTTCGTTATCTTACATTCGGGTAACAACTTTGAAACACGTACATCTTATTTTGTGAAGAGAAATTTTCACGTGATCGTTATTGTAATATATTTTCTCTTCCAGTCATATTGAATATTTTTCTGATTGCCAGTCTTCTAAACCTGTGATAACATTGGGCTTACTGTTGTCGACAATACGGCGGCCAAGCGGACGAGCTAGGTATACCTAACCTAACGCTGTGAGTACATGGTGAGATATACGCATTACCCATGTACAATCATCCCACACATTCAATTTGGATACCCCAGTACTAAAAACTACTAGTACCTGTACTTTTCTGAATACAACTATCTCATATCAAACAGCACGACTGTACCATCATGCAGCCATCGCTATAGGTACCGTATAGGTATCGATACCCTCAATGAGTCGGCAGGTTCTCGTGATGCAAACCGCGCTTTTAAAAAATTAACAGGACCAAGTTATATGTCCGTTTGACTTCCCATTTTTTTACATATCGACGGTGGGAAGGCAAAATGTCGTAAGCACCATTTTGAACATTGTACACAAGAAGTGAAACACGTTTAATAAATTCAAGCTTGAAGATTTATTTGTCAAAATTTGTTTGTGATATTCGTGCATACGTTAACAGATCGTTACAAATTTTCATGGAAAAAAAATGTTGCTTACGACATTTTGCCTTTCCACCATCGATACGCTACTAATTGAATGCATCCGTCAGATGATGCTTGAATCCATGATATATGACAGCACCTATCAACATCGTCTTCATTCCATATCACAAGCGCACGAATAGAAAGCGGGAAACCACAAAAAGCCTCTGTCGGGGTTGCTCTAGTACACCGAAAGTATCGTACACTGAAAATATCGCGCACTGAAAATCTTGTACACCGAATATTTAGTACACCGGAAACCCCGTACACCGAATATCTAATACATCGATAATCTTGTGACTAATGCTGGGATGCTACAATATAGGCCACATCCGCTTCCTTCCCACTATCCTTTCCATTACCTAAGAAACCTTCTTCTCATCATCCCATCAATCAATCATCCGACGCCAATAGATATTAGTTAAATCTAAATCACGTATATTTATACAATAGTCACCCAATACATAAAAAAGATCTGATCATTTAATAATCAATCGGAAAGAAATTGCAATGCTACATCTTTCAATATAGGAATGAGCATACCATGTAGCTATATTATACGCGACCTTACATACTTGAATGATAAAATAATGATTTTCTTATTGATCATGCACTTATAAATGTGTTGGCCTCTGAACATATTGTGCACTATAGTCATCTACATCGAATGTGTTCAAACGCAACCTTACATATTCATCGTACTCAATGTCGCTGAGATGATCTGCCAAGGTGAACAGATGGAGACGAGAGAGAGAGAGAGAGAGAAAGAGAGAGATCATCTATATATATCAACTAATAAGTAGGAACCCATATCAGAAGCAAAACAGAAAATAATTTTTATTTTCTCTGAAATTGGAACCTAAACCAGAACTTCTATTAATTTGTAAGGGCCAGAGCCTTCATTTTTCGGTCCACCCGGTAATGAGATCACGTCAATATAATACTTCCACGAACTAATCGTAGACCAAATGACAATTAACGTGTTGCTCCCGGCAATGATACAGATGGGCACTTCTGTTTCGTGCTGCAATATTTGAACTGCTGTTTCTCGGTAACGGCTTAGCAGATAGCCATGGAACAGTCGCGTTACAGAATGAGGCGCTTAGCTAGCGCTAGATTAGCATTGTCGAAATGGCGTTCCAATTTCTAGCGGCTAATTCCGCTAGAATCTAGCAAATCGTTCCAGAATCTAGCCTGCTAAGTCCGCTGACATAGCTCATCTAGCAGTGAAAAAGGTTGCTATAACTTGCTAGATCAGCCATAATTTAAAGCGCCAATTCAAAGATCATGGGGTCGCTTGATATGGTCGAGCTGCAGATTGGGTATGATAATGAAATAATGACAATAACTGTGGAGAAAGTACTGCAGAACAATTAAATAATGGGGAGTTTGAATATTTTAATATAATGAGTAAATAATTGTAGGAACAAATTCGACGTTGCGGTTATAGGAGATGACCAAAGAGTTATTGAAAATATTCAATTCTATTGGCAAAGAGTGAAAACTTCGTAATCCTCTTCTGATCCACTGGAGGAGGAATCAGAAGAAATGCCTGCATTTAATACAAATGCTGCAGCTCCCAATACGATTTGATCTTCCGCCATGACTTTGACAGCTGTTTGACAGCTAGTTGCAAAAGATGCTCGTGGTCGTTCCAGAATTGCAAGCTAGCTGATCGAGCCGTGACGTATGCTGGGCCAAACTAGCGCTAGCAAAGCGCTTGATTCTGGCACGCCACTTACAAAGGCAGATAGCCATGGTACAAAGGCCAAATTGATCTGCGCGGGAAACGAACACGATTAGAGGTACCTACAAACTACGCACACAGAAATCCCAGTTTAAGCACCAGAACAGGGTCCCGCAACGTGATGGAGCAGGCGGGAACGGAAAAGTGACTGCATGTACAGTAATCCGCACAATAAATATTACTCTTTCATTCCACGGTGAACTCTATGAACGATGTTATCGCAACGGTAACTCGGCAAATCGGCAAGAGGCAGACGCAATCCATTGGATCGACATATATGCACTTGGAAACTATATGATTCAGCCGGCAATATGCCGGATCTGTCTGTGCTAGTAATCAATAAAAACTCTAAAACAATAAAAAATTTGCCATTATTTACAAAAGAATGTGGTCAACGATGTGTTACGACGTCTGCACAACAAGGTCACAGTTAACTTATGCTCCTCTCACCAGAGACGTAAGCAATTACATTGGATCGTTGAACCCAGAAAAAAATATTTAAAAATCGAATTGCATACTATTAGTGGAAGATGACTCGACGTGCACTTACTTATATCCCGCCAACACGTTCAGTAATGTACTTTTTCCAGCACCTGAAGGCCCCAGGATTGCTGTTAGGTTACCGGACTCGAAGCGACCGCTCACACTTCGAAGTATCTTTTTCGAACCTGAAACAACAATCAGAAATCACATAACAATCATGACTTTAACATTTCAAATGAAATTATCTACATATATTTAAATTATTTATTTTCAACATGTTGTATGAATGAAAAACAAATTCAGCCTTCATTACTATAATCTTTCATTTTTCCCATTTTTTTGTTGTCTGTACCCTTTGTACTTATCATCTTTGTCTACCCAGGGCTATACCATAGAACATGGACAATTGAAGTGATTATCTACTCTTTGTTTTGCACAGTAAAACCTAGCAAATAATACATTATAAAAACTCGACATTGCCAACTTCAATCCTACATAGAGACACATCACATTCCTCACAGATCATGCTCATTGTTTGCTTAACGACACCACCAACAGCTTGGGTAAACGACACCACCAAATCATCAAATGGGTATTTGGGGATACCAATGAGTGGATGACAAAAACTCATGCGTTATATGTGACTCGAACTCACGCCTGACTTGACTTCAATTTACGAAGCAGTGTCAATTGACTGACGGAGCCCCGCAGACGGGCGGACAACTTCAGTCATCCGTTGGAGTGCATCAGCAGTAGAAATGTAGAATTATATCTAGTCCTCTGGAGAAGATATTGTTATGTTGCCATAAAATCGTGAAGATTGCTCTTGCTAAACTAGTATAGCTAAGGACTTGGTCAAAAGCTAATTTAGTTTGGAAATGATTGAGGATAGTGATGAATATGGACATTTTTCCAGCAGAAATTTACCCAGAGTGATCAGAAAATTGAAAATGTTTACTGAATGAACCAACATGTTTAGTGTTGACTCTCCAACTACCCTTATACCCTGTTCACACCGAAAAGTTAATCTCGATCAAGCTAAATGCGGTTAAATGTACGCATGGAATTGTGGCTAAAGTGCTCAAAACTAATGGCGTTAACGCGCTAACACGGTTCGCTGGACGAGATTAAGACGTTATTCACTGTTAACGATAATGGAGTGCGTTCACACTGCACGGTAATCGAGATTTAGTCGTTGATCGTGATTTACATTTTCGGTGTGAACGGGGTATAACTCAAGTGGACCACATGCAAAGGAAGATTCTTTTATCTGTGATTATGAAAGAAACAGTCAGTATGGAATCAACAGTACATCAAATCGTAGGCCTACACATCGTCGTACACATTCTAATGCTACTTAACAACCCATCAACAGCTAGGATATACGGGGGTACGATAGAGCAGGGGATAATGCAGAGATGGAGTGATGATATGTGAAAGGACCTTTACACAAAACCCATATGCCTTATGCGGGACTCGAACCCATGCCCGACCTGCCGCCTCCAGTTACCATAGCGCGATAGTTGACTGAGCCATAAAAGCGGCTATATAAATACATATTATGTACATATATATATATTATCAACATCAAAATTTGATACACAATCATTGTTCACCTATTGAGGCCATGATGAAAGTAGGGTCGTTTGGACAGGGCACCACAAGGGCGAGCTTAACACCCCATTTTGATTATTTAAAATAATGAACATTGACACCAAGACTGCGCTTTCTGTGACCATACTTTTTACCCCTTAAGTGCGTTTAGGCGAAATACTTAATGTGATAATAACATGGGGTTGAGATAATGTGGGATTACGATGAAGTGGGATCGAGATTACATGATTTGAGGTAACATCGATTCAATCATGTTTTTATTGATTGTTTGCTTAATGACGCCACGAACCGCTAGGTTACAATTGGGGATAGCAATGAGAGGGTGGAAATGATATTATGAAGTGGTAATAGTTCCAAGAACGCTTACAAAAACACATATTTCAAAGTGGTGCTATAGCTGACTGAGCTAGCGAGGGAGCCAAAACGTAATTAATATTTTAAGGAGAGGTAACATGGGATGGGAAGTTGCTCATAAATTGAACATAATTACCTCGTTATGTCACAATCTCATTAAAATATCCTAATTATATATAAACAGAAAACCATGCACAAGAAAGGTTGGGTTTTAATTGGTTTTTAATAGATGCGAGGAATGAATGCACAAAATCACAATTTATCTGCACACAATTGTATCTCATATTCCATAAATCAAGAAATAATGTGAATACATAACTGGAACAGTGATATCACGCTGTACAAAACGAACAACTACCTTCTTAGTGCATAAAAATGATTAAATATGAACATGACGCACAGATACAATATTTAATACACACTGCGACACACTAAAGCTACAGTGGGAAGGAGTCGGTCGTGACCTGTTGTCAAGGGACCACCCCAGTATTGACCTGAACGACAGAGAAAAAAACACGAAAAACCCTTGTCAGGATCGTCGATCGTGGCGGGAATCGAGTCTCAACCTCCTGAATGACGGTTCAGTGGGCTAGCCACTCAACCGTTCGTCTCACTACGTGTATATATATATATATAATATATATATATATATATATATATATATATATATATATATATATATATATATATATATATATATATATATATATATATAGAGAGAGAGAGAGAGAGAGAGAGAGAGAGACATATATTCATAATATAGTCAAAGATAGAAACAAACTTTCGATAAGAGTTCAAGATTGTGGTGTTATTAAAAAATTCATTGTAAATGAGTTACTGAACTGTTTGATATGAACTATATTGAATAGGCCTATGTAACGTATTTTTGTGGAAAGTAAAAGATAGTCTAATTTTCAGGGCATGACAAAAATAAATGAATTAATAGGTAATAATAATATTCAAAGAATAATTATTATTACTGATAATAACACAATGATTTATACCACGTATAATTAAGCTCATAACTAAAAGAGTAATAAACTGAAAAGGGTGACCACCAATTTATGCGTAGGAAGTCTTCTACATTATCATACAGACATAGGTCTATGACATAGCGAATTATCTGTGGCCACGGAGAGTGTGCAACGACTTGGCCCTGGAAACGCTAACATTCATGCTAACGTTCATCTCACTGACGATATGTCACTGACGATGATTTTCATCAATGCGATATGAAAGTACATATATATATATATATATATATATATATATATATATATATATATATATATATATATATATATATATATATATATATATATATATATATATATATATATATATATATATATATATATATATATATATATATATATATATATATATATATATAATATATATATATATATATATATATATATATATATATATATATATATCGGTATATACCTTAGACGTGGACATATATACACAACAGCTATTGACTAGCCATTCAATAGAGCTTCGTTTTGTCAACATGAATTATACATGTGAATGAATAATATTTAATAATGAGAACCGAAACATTGAACGCTATCCCACGGCAATCCATTCGAAAAAATCAATGATTTGATTAGGCAATACATTATATAAAATTGAATGTGAATGACCTCTTATACCCCAAACTGTATCAATATTGTTGGCTGAATGTATTATCAGTCAGTCGACCTTTGCTGACTACAGTCTTCCGGTTATTTGGAAAGTTCAAAACAGGCAGACTTGAAAGATTGTTGAAAATGGTTTTTTTTTCACAAGATAGAAGCAATCATATTTATATAATTATTTCATTTTCAATTGTACTGGGTTTGACGAACCACTGTAATAATAACTAGAAGATATTAATTATGAGATGATGGGATAATGATATGAAGGTTTTATAGGTTAAGGGAAGGATATTGGGAAGGAACTGGTCGTGGCCCATATTGTAGGAACCATTCCGGTATTTGCCTAGGCTACAGTACAGAGGGGAACCACGAAAAAACTTATAATTATTATAATCTTCATTTATAACCACGGTCCGATCTACCCTCAACTTGTCGGTCCTATGATGCAAGCAATCTGAGCATGATGCACGGTGCCGGTTCGATATAGAAGCAATCGGTGTAATCATTGTTAGGATTTATGGGCTATGATATTGAAGTATAGGGCCTACTATCTAAAAATGTTGATATACTAAACGATACTTGAAAGAGTTGCCATTCGGTTTTGATATTTTCGATCGATTTGATTATTCCAAGGTAGGACCTATAGACAATATCAAGATTCTAATACGGAGAAAACACAGATATTTCAACACTTTTAGAAGGGATAAGTAAAAACTATTATTGGTCTACTAACATCGTAGACTTCTTGTATCGAACAATTGTCAAAGGTAGGCTTTTCACAGATGAAAATAAAAATTTGTTTGTTTAGCCGTATACGTTTGACAATTATGCAATATGAGTTGAATAGTTATAAATTCTTCTATTGGCTCAAATGTATTCAAAACATCTGTGTTTCCCCCGTATTAGAATTTTGATATAGGCCTACCATACCGTTCGAAAGCTATCACCAACAACTGATATTTCAACAAATCGACTAAACCCAATTCTAAAAGATGTAGTAGAGTAATTGTTTTCATGTTCTGTGAATTCAAATACTTCTTGGCTTGTTGTTATTTTTGTTCATCTCAATGCTGAAATGGGGTACAGAATCGATAATTGAAAAATAAATTAGATGGTATAGGCCTATTATGGATGGACATGTCTGGTAATCAGACAATTTTAACTGTAAATTGTGATTCAAATAGTCATTTCAATTTGGAAACATTTTGTGTGGTTTTGTGTACCATCCACTTCACTGAAGGGTATCCGTAAGAAATTGCAATCGCCGTTGATTCTTCTTATTTCCCAAGGGTTCAGCGGATTAAAGATCAAGGATACAGGAAGGAGGGGAAAAGGGTGGGGGGTACGAGTTTCCGTTATCTAGTTGAACAATAAGCCGAACACGACACAGCATCATTTCGTCAAAATAATGGATAATATAGAATAATGGAATAATGAAATAATGAAACCTGGCAGTAATGGTTTTATAATATTTGAGCATATTTGTCAGAAAAAAACAATATGCTTACTTTCGTACTAGCTGCATGATAACAATTATTAAAAACGCATTTAGAAAAGCAGGTGAGTTCGGCAATCCTCTATCTCCCTCTCTCTGTCTTTCTGTCTCTTTCTACTCTCTCACTCTCTCCCTCTCTCTCTCTCTCTCCCCCTCTCTTTCTACTCGCTCTCTCTCTCTCTCTCTCTCTCTCTCTCTCTCTCTCTCTCTCTCTCTCTCTCTCTCTCTCTCTCTCTCTCACACACACACACACACACACACACCAACACACACAAACAGCACCAGCTGTCTCTTACGAAAACACCACTGAACATTGATTATTTACTATTCAGGAAAGCGCTCGATTGGGAAGAGTTGAATATTGACACATGTGATCGAGGCGTGGACAACTAAGTTAAATAAAGGAATCACTGAGAGACTATCCCCGGAAAAATACCCCGAAAAATTGTCTCGGAAATAATATGCTTACTTGACTTGTGATGGAAAGAGTATCCCCGGTAAATAAGTTTTGGGCGAACAAAGTGAGGACATCTCATTTCTCAAACGAAACCAACCTTATACCCATGAAGAAAAAATTAATCACTATTCTGTCTAGTTCATTTAGGCTTTTCCAGGGGATATTTTATCCGAAATATTTTTCCCGAGGATATTTGTTGCGCTTACCAAGTAGGCTAATGTAGCCGAGTAAAAGCCAAAGTACCGTACGTAAATAGTCTCAATCAGATACTTTTCTTTTTGGATATTCCTAATAAGTCCGAGTCTTGGACCTATTTGTAGTTGGTTTGATTGGCCAGTCAGAGTTGGTTCAAATTTGCACCGCTTATGGCCACCATTTGACGTCACGCGGCTCAATCAGAAAATGAACACCCCTCATAACCATCGAGACAAGACAACCCACGTATTCTAATAACCTTGGACTGAGAGACAATCACGACATTACATGTGCTTTTGAATGGATGAACAACTCGATCACTGTATTCGTAAGAAATAATGAGTCGATCCCCTCTCATTTTATTGAGGGTTAACGAAGCACTATAATGATAATTAAGATCTACTGACGTCCGATGAATTATTAATGAGTTGATGGGATGAAGAGATAGAGGTTTCGTGTATAATGGGAAGGGAAGACTACTATAGAGGGAAACCACGAAAACAATATGTAGGCCTAAAGATAGAGGGTGGCGGGGATCGAACCGAGGTCCGTTTCATACCCCGCGCCTACCACGCACATGAAGCTAGCGCGTTACCACTGTACTAACAGTGCCGGTAATAACGAGTCGTCTACCATAAATTAAATGTAAAAACGTCAGTAATTTTAGAAAAACTCTGATGATTTGTACATTTAATGGTTTTGAAGCATATCGTATCGTGTTTCATATAGCATGTATCCTCCTTCCGCCTCCTTTGGTCCAAATACCAAAGCCGTACACATATACGATGGAATTTATGTTTGTTCTGATGGAACCCGACGACCTTCTTTCCTGCACACGAGCATACTCACCGTGAGCGCAACATCATTGACGATGCATCTTTACTAGCAAGGCACACACTGCATTATTATGGCAGAACGAAACTGAATTTCCCCATGCAGTCCTCACGTTCAAGGCAGGAATTAGTGCACGCTTTTGACGCTGCTTAGCGGTGGGAATTATCACTATCGGGTAGGCCTATAAGGGTAAACGGGAGTACTGAGGGTGAATATAAATCAGTTTTATTTCATCATTGCCTGATCTGTCTTGAAATATATCCATCGTATATGGCAAAAGTATGTCACCATTCTACCACATTGATAATAATTATCCATAGAATTGAGAGACAAACTCACGTTTTTCAATGGTTGTAACACAATATGTATTGATGTTATCTGTAACTGTACCTATACCATCACGACACGCCAATCACGCTCTATAAGTAATCATGAACTGGCCGATCATAAAATGTATCATTTGTATTGGCAACACATCTCTGACATTGGTTTCAATTGCCGGCAAGAAACAGCGTGAAGCTAATGGACACTTGTGTTCAGATAGATTACTGCAGTTGGAGGGAAGGTCAAAGTATCAACCTAATCAACACCTGATATGGCCACCTTCACATCGTCTTGTAAGATCTGCAGTAGGCCTGCTTCAAATCAAAATGACTATTCGTCCGGCCACAGAAAAAGGAAGGCCTCCCTTTATCTGTGGTCTAACCGCGGGTCGAACCGGAAGTATATGCGGTAACGCTCAAAATGACCTAGCTGATGGTTGGGTCGTTGAGCAAACAATCATTAATATTGACACGGAGACGAGTAGACGAGTAGTTGAATGACTAGCACACTGAACCGTCATTCAACTGTTCGATTCTCGCCATAGGCGACCATCCTGATAGGGGTTTTTCGCGGTTGTCCTCTGGCGTTCAGGTCAATACTGGGATGGTTCCTTAACAACAGGCCACAACCGACTCATTACCACTATCCAAAAACACATGATGGAATAACCTTTCATCCCATCATCTCACATATCATTCACCGATGCCATGCAATAGACCTCAGTCATCAGTACAGTGCGTCGGTGAACCCAATATAAACATCTTTAAAAAATCAATAGTTGCACTGAGGCTTTACGTAAGTTTTCGGTTATATTAGATTAGTTCGAGTTGGGTTGTTGGGTTAGGTTGAGGTGATGAGATCAGTTCAATTGGGTTGTTAATTTAGCGTGCATACAATAATAACATCAACGTCCGTAACTGGGGTGTCATAGTCGGATGGTCCGATGAATTGAGGCTGCTACTTACTCAAACACTATAATACATCGTTTTCAATTAAATTCAACGAATCAAAAGGCAGTCATGGTTGAAATGATCAGGGGTACCAATTTATTATAATGAAATGAGATTTGTTATGAGGTTGTGGAACTGTAGCCAGCGTAACTATTTAGTGATGTAACTGAAAAGTGACAATAAGAGACAGATTCGCATCTATTGTTAAAATGTTAGTAATAAATTCTTTACGTAACAACAACCATAAAAATTGCATGATATTGTTGAAATTACCAGAGCTGTTGAAAGAAATCGCCTTGTTGGAAAAGTACATATTTTAATTTTGCATTGATGTACAATCGAATGAATATGTTTTTTGTGAACGAATCGGTTATCGCATGAAATAGGATTGCACTCGACCAGTTTTTCACGAAATACTTTTGCATCTGACCCTATGTTGGCTACTCGACATTCTGTCACTTTTGATCTAGTTACGCAGGTCTTCGTTCGCGGATGTGAACTTATAAGTAAATTAAAGTAATGATTATAAGGTTTCGGGCGTTCAACCACGCTCAGAACGTTAACCAAGAGTAAAAAACCGTTCTCTCTTCGTCTGATACCTGATAAATCCCATCTATTATCAGTCACAAGGTTGACTGGCTTAGTCAGGCAAAAAAAGCATACTTTACTTTTGGTTCAAGCTGTACAATACAAATTTACTATGTGAGAAAGCACAGTCATTGTCATATCCAAACCAAAAAACTATTATTATACTAATTCGTCAGACAACTTCATGAATATACAACAAACTGAAACGCACATTTCATGGGACCATATAACACTGTCTGTCTCATTATAAATACGTCTTATTACATTATTATACTGCTAGTAATTGCCTTTTTGTGATGTTGTAGGAATAATAAAGTTGATGAAAAAGTGAAATCGGTCCCTTTCTCATATCATTGAAGAAAATAAGAGGTGGGATACGTGAAATGAATGTTGAGTATTGAAGAAACAATGAAACCAATGAAGTTTTAACAGATGAGAAGTGAGAGTGACATAGATGTGTCTGCGTTAACTGCGGAATACATGATAAGTATTACGATCTGTTGCGCCGATTCGCATTTTTTTTAGCGAACAGCTAAATCACTTATATGTTCACTTTTATATATATAGACCCTACATATATCTAGGACCTGTGGTCTTGACGTTTCGGAAGTCGTTGTACTTCCATCTTCAGCAGACCAGACCGACATATATTATCATATATACATATACATATATTATATATTGCATATATAATATATAATATATATTTAATACATACATATATTGTTTCATTTGCATTTTACAAGAGTCATTTAGATATTTGTATTTCTTTGAATTTCTTGTCGTTGATTCAAGCTTTACGCTCTAGAACATAACCAAGTCGGGAATATGTTCCCTATAATCTCTCAGTTCTCACTCCCCAGTAGGAACAATCCACGTTTGCGCGCCCCTGGTCACATTTGACTGCGTTTTCGCGATCGATGCATCCCTTTCCCTCTCATACAGTGCATGGATGGAAAACTGTATTCTATTACACCACAACAAAGTGCTTCGTTGAACCTGAATGACATTTACCACTTTTGGCTTGACAAACACACATTTCCTTAGAATCTTGCGCTGATTATTTAATATATTTTTCTAATTTACATGTTTCAACTCTAAACCGAATTTTAGAACAACGTCCAATGTATTATGTTTATATTCTTAAATTCATGTTTTTTACCACCTAGCCTGAACCAGATATTATTGTAAACCTGGATCGGGCGCCCCAGCATTCCGCTGGAGGCATTTCACGTTTAATACATAAATACAAATAATAATGGAACTCGACAAGTCTACTTTCAATTTTCACGACAACCTAATGATCAATTATGCACGCAGTGTCCATGAACATGTTGATGCATGGTAGATGCACATACACATGCAGTAATAATAGATCTTAATTGTATGGGGCCTCCGGTGATCAAGGTTCGTGTTATACTCTTAGTACAAGCGGGGTATTCTTTTATCGACGGAAGTACGCACGGACCAACCGCGCAGCAGTGTTGTGGGATAGGGGGAACGGACGCTCGGAACCTTTTTCTTTCGTGGATGAAATTATAATATCATAAATGACGTTTGAGAGAACGATGGCATTTATACTGATACACAACTAATATACCTGTATAGGAATATTACGTTATATGCATACACTATTATATCATATTTCGCGAATAGCAAATCAAGTTTTTTCATTTTATAAATTATTATTAATATATATATGAATAATAATACGACGTGCATGATTTGTACAAGGTAGTTATATACCAACCATAAGTATACTATTGAGAACGACCTTACATAGACTATAATGATACATGCTATTTTACATGGACACACAAAGAAACCTTCTGTTTTACACATTTACTTAATTGACAAGAAATGCTAATTGCATGACCAACACCCAACCCAACGTAATTAGACCTGCCAACCCAGAGTGTATATGTACGAATTACCAAGTGTATGTCATTATTTTTTCCTATATTTATTTATTTATTTATTTATTTACCAATTAATTTCACTTAACCTTATCCTGGTTTTGAAATATAAGAACACTGATCACAGTAGACCCTACCGTATAGACTATTTAAAATGTTACTGTAATCATAGGTACACAGTCAGAATTAGGATTACTTCTTTATATTAAATATACATATATATGAATATATATATATATATATATATATATATATATATATATATATATATATATATATATATATATATATATATATGTGTGTGTGTGTGTGTAAATGAAGACATCTTTTGGGTTTATTTCATGGATATGATTTAATTTAAGAGACCAACGTTTCGCCAGGATTTGTCTATATATATATATATATATATATAGGCCTATGATCATTAAACTTCTTGGATACGATCCAATATCGAGATGTGTGGAATATTTTCCCGGTCGAGGCGTATCTTTGACGACATGGCTAAAATATTCCACACATCTCGATATTGGATCGTATCCAAGAAGTTTGATGATCACATTATTCCTCATGCCTAGGTTAAGGTAGAAAAGAGTATACAAGGATCTGTGGTAAAGTGTAATCGTTACACCTTGGGTGAATCTGAGCCCTATAGAGGGCCTCATGCCTCAGGAAGTGTCGTCACTCTAAGTATAGCCATGAAATAAGAGTAATATCTCGGTAGCTCAGTGGGAGAGCAGCGTACTGGCCATCTGAAGGTCCCGGGTTCGTTTACCGGTCGATACGTATCTTTTACGACATGGCTAAAATATTCCATATATCCCTATATATATATATATATATATATATATATATATATATATATATATATATATATATATATATATATATATATATATATATATATATATATATATATATATATATATATATATATATATATATATAATTAATCGTTTTGTTCTCACTCGATGATACATGAAAAAACAAACTGCCGCCTACTATACAGTCAAAGAGATGAGAGATATTCTACACTTCACGGAAAAAGTAGATTGAAACGTCAATGAATAATTAAAATGTGATCATTTCCAACATTGCGATGACTTTCATCAGCTGTGGCTCTGATGTTTCAGCACAAATATAGACAATTTAAAACACGATCTCATGTCAACAATTTCTTACCAATAATAATATTATTTCATTTCTATGATCACATAATGTATTTTCTCGTCACTTATATATGAAGCTTCATGAACTCGCGAGTTACATTTGGTCTATGGTTACATCACTCAATACAATCATTTTCCACAGTCCTTTGATCCCACACACAAACACATTTCATAGTGTGACATCTACTTCAACTCCTCAGCTGCTCTCCCATTGGTTAAATTCACATTTAAGAACAAGTAATAATATTACAGTACTGAAGAGTGAAGATCTTCTAATCTAATGTTGAACTGGTTATATAAGGTATGTTATTAGGTTGAAATCTCGACCACCTTATTACAGCTAGGTCTAAATAAAGGCGAACTGGACCAAATGGATGCAGATATAATTCCAGTGACATTGTACGTGAATAATAGTTTTTCGGACAATACCAAACAAGTTATATTATTGTACCAGTTGTCATGTATGTCAATCTAGTCGATGGCTGCTATCACCAGTTTTTTTCCAATAATATCTCTCACTCGGTACTGGGACTTTACTATGTAGGCCTATACATAGAACATAGAACATGGAATATAGATATAGATAAGTTATACATCAATATTGATAACGCGACGAATTGTAGATAAATAGATCCCTAGATGTTCGAATATAGATAGGCCTATAGAAAAATCACTGAAAAAATATTCCCGGAAAAAATATCTCCGGGAAAAGTATCACGGTAAATATATTCACGGTTAAAATTCCATCTGAAAAACAGGAAAAATATTCCCGGGATACTAAAAAACCTCGGGAACTATCGAACATTGTTGAGGTCCACTTTTGTCCACCGTTTTTACACAAAGAGAGACGCCACTTGACAGAAACCTATACTTTCGCTACTTCCCCTGCGGTGAACATTGGCGAGAGAATTCGTCCATCACAATTTTAAGTGCTTCCTCGGTTTTAACATCTTTACAGCACATAAAATTCAATGGTTACCAAAGTAGGTGGCACCGGTATGTCAGTTTTAATTTTATGAAAACTTCACCAGTTCTTCAGTTGGAGAATAAAACTCTATAATGAAAAATTCTAGCCTCGTCAATATTACGAACATACAATTGGGAATTGAGATAAATACACGTAATATCCCCAAATCACCCCAAACAACTTCAATTTCAATGGCATGCGCTCATTTACATACACTGCGCTCATATTGCTCATGTTCACATGTCTACAGACAGTAAATTGTGTCTAGAGGAGTGTATAGGGCCTACAACTGTGACTGCGATAAGCATGCTTGCAATCGTTCTACGGCTGGTCCCCTGTGCCGTCCAAACAACAGCTACCGTAGTTTATATTTGATAAGCATGGATCCTCGCACATCACGCTACAGGCTTGTAATAGTCGCATATGCGACATGATATAAGTAGACATGTATATTTAAAACGCGATCACGGACGAACATGAGTGGTACAATGGATTGTCGTGCTAATCGTCATTAGTTCAATCGGTCGGAACATTATCATCGCTTTAATAGGTGACCACTTCAAAGAGTCGTCCCCCTTGGTGGATACAAAGTAACTAATACTGCAATGATATAACAAACTAGAGGTGGACCTATGTCAACACTCAACACTATGTATAAGTATCACGGTTTAAGTATAAGTATCACGGTATAAGTATAAGTATCGGCATTTTTTTAATTCGCACATGTATTTAATTAATACCATAATTCATTTCATTCGAACGATTAAACACAATATATTTCAAATTAATTGCTTGCTAGCTTCATATTTCAATTTACTCTTCCGAAATTGCTCACGACAA
This sequence comes from Brachyptera putata, assembly GCA_907164805.1. Taxonomy (NCBI): domain Eukaryota; kingdom Metazoa; phylum Arthropoda; class Insecta; order Plecoptera; family Taeniopterygidae; genus Brachyptera; species Brachyptera putata. Next base: position 36,515,926 of record OU015463.1, read on the forward strand.
ATTGATTTACAATGTTTTAAAGCATATACCTACTGCCGCTAGTTTCTCGTAATATCAAGTATTTTAATAAATGCATGCAAAAACAACAAATGTACAAAGCATATTAAAATATTGTGGTGTTGAATTCTCTCACTCCAATGAATAGGTCAGTGATCTGAACTAATAAATATAAATAAGGTTTGAAGAGGTTCCATCTCATATTCGATACATATTCTTGACGTCACTACCATTCGAGAAACGAACTCCTCCAGAAATATCAAGTATTCTGTCACTTTGTGACACCTCGTTTTGTAGCTGATGTCAAATCAATTAGGAAGGGGATCATCAATATGCTTTCTACATTAAACTTCTACATAATTGCTAGACTTTTAGACAAGGAGAAAAATGATATTTGAATACTTTACTAAATCTATAGGACTACTAGGGCTTCGATACGTTTTATAATGATATATACCCTTTCAGGTAAATTAAATAAGATTGATATTTCGGAGGTGATCAATTTGGATCGATTCAGGTATTCGAAAGAAACCTAATTTGTTCGAGCTCGTGCCGACGCAATGTTTGTTAAAAGTAGACGGCTTGTTATTAAACTCGTCGAAAAAACATATCAACCAAGAAGCGTCGTGATTATTAATAGATTTAAAAGAAAACGACATTCTCAGCAGACTGATTAACGAAAAAGACGTCATAATAACAGGCTATTCAAGTTCTAAAAACAGCTGATGGTGAGAAAAAAAATCGTGTTGTACTGGTAATTAATCCTCCATTCTTATATAAAGACATAATAAGATGGGTGAAATTTCAGGAAGATTTATAGAAAAATAATTAATATTTATAACTATGAACGGCCAAATCATCATGCCGTGTTACTTTTGTGTGTTATGATTTCTGCTGGTACCATCATTTAGTAGGATGACTTTAATATGTGAACATTATCATTGCTAACAATTCTGTGTACGAACCCTACGAACGAAATATATTTTCAATGCAATAAATAAATAAGAACTAGCCTATATTGCTGAGATGTGACTGCATACGCCCATCATCAATAATAGTATAGTACGTTGCCCTTTCCACACATTTTTTTATTTACGCATTTCTTGATCCATGCTACTCGATGGTCTATCTAGGAGCAGGCTAGCGGCTAGTGTGTCAATATTATTTTGGCGCCATTTAACGTAGAGCTAAACGTCCATTTGAGATTCAACCCACGTACTATAACTTGACAAGTGTGACATATGATCTTTATCTACACATGTCATCTATATGTGATAATACTGGACATGTTATTGTTTCAATAGGACTGATCCCGTCTAGATTCGAATGTTCGGAAATAGACTTTAACGTTTTGTAAGCTACATTGTTTTTATACAGTATGATAAAAGTCACATATAAATGAAGACAGCTTTGATGTAAGGTAACGGTACAAACGTCAAGTGTTAACGTCTATGTACAAAACATACTTCCGTTTTTAACTGGACGTAGCGTAGGTAAGTAGTAAACATATTTTACAACAAAATAAAATAAACTCGAATAAATAGGTCATGCAAACTTCTAACATCATAAACAAAGTATTGAGTATATCACTAATCGATGTGTTTGTCGAAGATTTCGTTCAATTTCTAAATGAATGATTTGAATTACCTTTGCCTTGTGGTACAGTGTAGGTTAAATCGGCGAATTCAATATCCACTGGGGGGCGTGAGGGCAAGTGGGTTAACTTCTTCATTGGTCGAATTATCCGCTTGACATGCGTTGTTACTTGCATATCACCACTGTCAACACAGCTCTCATTACCAGCACTGTCTGGCACTGGCATCACAACTAAACCATGATTTGAGGCCATTCTAACACAACTCAAACAAGAACGAAAATACACTAACAACACTAAACACACTTCACTCCACTACTACCTTCTTCGACTCATACACATAGTATTAGAAGACAACTGATCAACACAGTACTATGATCATGCTTGCTTGGAGGTAGGGAAGCAAATGAAAGTTGACACAAACATTCAACTAGTTTCATCCAAGATTACGTCAAAGTTGCTAAGAAAATGCATCCACGCGCGGTTTGAGCTCGAGGGCAAATAAAAACAACTTATCGCCTAACAACATGCAATTATTGTTGTCCTAGGTAACCTTTCTACGTTTTCAGTATAATTTCTATCCTTGAGGCAACTACGCAACTACGCAACATAAAGGCGTATGGGGAAAATATATTCCACAACCTATCAGGTCGATCGTAATTTTTTATTGTAGCAAATGAGAAGTGAGTCCAACACTACTCACTACTAGACTAATGCTTTGTTCCGGTATGGCAGTTCACGACCTAATGTTAATAGAAACCTTTGAAATTTTAATACCGCTCAGCTGCATTCACGCCCATTCTCTAGGCCACGTGATTCTTGGGTTGACTCGGAACACTTGGAGCTGATTCATGCTCCGCCTCCAAGCATACTATCTCTGTCATCCGTTGAGTCAGTCATGCAGTCCACAAACACAGTTAAATACCTCTTTGCACACACACACACACACGAGCTCTCGTAGGGGTAGGACGTGTTTCTCGTTCGCTCCCGCTTACCGTGTACCTGCTGTGTTTATTCAGCCTTGCATAGAGGACAGGTTTTAACTATACGATTGTACACAGTGCATTCTTTGTATTAGGATCTCATCCACATTCCGAAATCGGATTAATTAATTTAGTGTATTATTATACACATTTCTTCTCTTATTATTTGATATTATCTATCGATTTTTTATCACCTTTCCTGTGATGTAAGTCACTTCGTCGTCGTTTGGTTTTTAGTTTAGGTTTTGTTGTTTTGTTGTTTTGTTGTTCTGTTGTTTTTTGTTGTTTTTTGCTGTTCTGTCAGCTAACCAATATTTTAATTCATCGTCCAAAGTGAATATTATTATTGTCCGTTTATTTCGCTTTTTGGTTCACTGCCTGGCCTTTCATAGGCCAGGTAGTCGTGAAGTGGGCCTAGCAGCTTGATATAAGCCCAGTGTTTATTATTATTATCATTATTTTTGTCACTTTTCTTTCTGTTACGAATTATGGAAACAAACAAAAAGAACATTGTGAAGGCGACCGTGCCTAAAAAACTTGACCAAGCCGTGTCCTCTGTCAGCAGAGGGTACAAGCCTATCGTTGAAGCCAAAGAGGCTAACCCTTTGACTTTGAAACCACCAATGCAGCTGCGACTATCGACCGAGCCAACAGTTCGTAAAATTATTACCGTTCTCCCAGTTAAGGCTGGAATTGCAAGGCAGCCCGCCCTGGAGAAGTCGGCTTCCCAGCCAGACCTCACCACATGTACAGTCCCGCAACAGAAACCCTCTGGCTCTGGCAACACTAAACCTCCATCGTTTAAAGCCATGCCATCACAAAAGACAGTTGAGGAGGTTTTGACCACGGCTTCAAGCCAAGTGACGGCAAAACCTCAACAGCAGTGGGGATACCAGCAGTCGGCAGCAAAGACTGTGTGTAAGAACCAGTTCCCAGGAAAGGAACAGGCTTTCCTGGTTCAGGCTGTCGACGGTGTACAGATTATACAGTACATTCGTGCAGTTGCTGACCTGGTCGGTGCCAAGACCATCACAGATGCCTCTCGTATGTCAATGGGACGAGTTTGTTTTTATTTGAATTCTCTCGAAGCCGTAGATAACTTCATGTTGACTCATGGAGGTATTGCAATCGGCGATCAGTTTTTGCCTGCTCGCCGCATGGTGACTCGGGCCGAACGTTTAGTGTTGTCAAACGTATGTCCTAGCATCCCCCATGAAGTCATCGAAGCCGTACTTTCGACCTGTGTTAAACTCGTCTCGCCGATTAACACCATCAACATCGGTGCCAAAGGTGGAGAATTCTCTCACATTCGGAGTTTCCGGCGACAAGTGTATGTCGTGCGGCCTGAAGGGCGAGTTTTCCCTGACTCGATCCTCGTGAACTATAATAACGAGCAGCATCGAATATTCCTGTCATTCGACGACCTTCAGTGCTTTAAGTGTAGGCAACCTGGCCACATTGCCCGAAATTGTCCCAAAAGTCAGGCTCCGGATGAGACCACAGCTGAGGTTGCCGGTACGCCCGACAACACAAAAAGGAAAGCTCCTGCTTCATCATCCAGTGAGAGTGCGTCTATCGCCACCTCTGAGACACATCTCATTCCGCTTGCAGCAGGCAAGTCGGCCTCGTCATCACTTCTTGACCCGATAACAGGAGAGCTCTCCGGTGGGGTCAACATGGATGATGAGATAACCGACGCTGTTCAAGGCGTGAAGAAAGTTGTGGCCGATGTCGAGAAGCTGAGAGTCGAACCTCCCTCTAAGCGCGCGAAGACGAAAGTTTCAACTTTTGGTCTAGCAAACCAGCAGGTGTTGCCAGTAGCCGCTTTAGAGATACTGGAAAGTGGAGCAGCGGTCAACGTGTTGACTACTGCTGCTTTTCTACAGTTTCTATCTGACGTGAAGAGCCATGACAAACCATTTATCGTCGCACTTCGATATACGGGAGATGTGGCTCGTCTCATCGAGATGTTGTCCTCTATTAAGTCTGCGCTTACGGAGGACAGAGCCATCCGAGAACGAGTGCGTCGGTTGTGTACGAACTTGGCCAAGGGTTTGGCCAAATTTATTGTTGATGGCAATGCCGACAACATCTCTCTGGCTCGCTCTCTCTCACAAGAGAGTATAACCAGTGAGATGATCGCATGATAGTAATGATGAATAACAATACGGGTAACGTCTCCGTTCTGACTCTCAATGTGAAGAGCGTTCGGAGCGAGCACAAGTGGCTGCAGCTGTCAACATTCCTGGATCGGCATTATCCTGAGGTAGTTCTCCTGCAGGAAAGCAACACAACTGAAACTCCGTTTCCGTTTCTGAGGTGTAATTATGTTTTTTATTATAATGCACCTGTTCAGATGTGCTCCGGTACCATGATTGGCTTGAGAAAGAACTCGCCATTGGTCTTCCGGACTCACTCTGTTCTTGTCCCTGGCTACCTACAGGAGGTACTCGTTGACATACCACCATCGTTACGTTCTGTTAGATTTGTGTGCGCGTATGTGCCTCACCAAATGGAAGCCGCACGCAACGTACTCAACGCACTGGAAGCTCTCCTGGTCCAAGTCGGAACAGGTGCCGCCGTTGATGACAGTCACTTCCTGATCGGCGGGGACTTCAACTTGACGTTGAACCCCGCTATTGATCGGCATGGTGGGGGCAACGAGCGGTATCCTAGACTTGTGAGTCATCTCAGAAGAGTGGTACAGGATAACGATCTAACAGACGTGTGGAGGGATTTTTATCCCACCAGTCCAGGATTCACGTACGTGGGTAATGCACCACGTTTCTCCGGGTCTCGCATAGATAGGTTCTACGCATCCCCGCAGCTCACGACAAAGGTGGCTAGCGTCCGAGTCTTGCCCTCGTTCTCGGATCACCTTGCATTACTCACGACATTGTCGACAGGTGTAGCCAAAGAATCCTCCCCGTATTGGCGATTCGACAATACGTTATTAACTGACCCCGATTTCACCGCGTGCATGCACGAAGTGTTTGAGTATTTCGGGGAACGGAAGACGCAGTACGCATCCCCATTGATGTGGTGGGACGCCCTTAAAGGGGAAGTTCGGACGTCATCGAAACGTTTTGTCCGTTTTCGCCAGCAAGCTTTAGATGCGAGTTTTCGCCGTCTGGAACACCGCGTGGACACGATCGTTTCCAACCCCGCTTTGGGACAACACGACTTGTCGGATCTTACCCGAGCTAACGCCGAAGTGCGCGATGCGTACTCACGTCGCAGCGAGACCATCTTGGCCAAAGCTCATCACGATCACCTGCTGATGACAGACAGACCAGCTAGTTCTCTGTTGGCACGAGACGCAGCCGCAGCTTTTAAGCCACTTGCCCAGCTACGTTTGGATGGGAAAATTGTCTCCGACGGTCCGTCGCTCTGCACGGCCGCTAGGAGGCTTTTCAACAAGTGTACTCGGAAAACTCCGATGATGCCACAGAGATAGAGGTCGATTCCCCTCTGTACGAGTCGCCACCAGCATTATCTAGCTGTGATCGTGAACGCCTTGACGAGCCTCTGACTAGCCCGGAGCTGTGGGCAGCTTTGTGCCAGCTCAACAAGGGCAAAGCACCAGGCATAGATGGTCTCACGCCGGAGTTCTACATTCACTTCTGGGATAAGGTGTGCCACTTCTACTGCGAAGTCTACGGGTACGCTCTTGATAACGGAGAGCTACCCGGATCCGCTCAGAAGTCGGTACTCACGCTAATTCCCAAGTCGGGAGATCGTCTTGATATCGCGAACTGGAGACCTATCTCGCTGCTGACCACAGACTACAAAATACTAGCTCGAGCCTTTGCCACTCGTCTGAGCAGTGTTATAGCGTCGATAGTCCACCCTGACCAAGGATATTGTGTGCCCGGTCGTACCATATTTGACAACCTTCACCTACATAGAGATATCTTGGATTTTGCAAACAAAGATCGTCTGCCCCTCGCCCTTCTATCACTGGATCAACAGGGTGCTTTCGATCGCGTTGAACATGCCTATCTCCATCATATTCTCGAACTCGGTGGCTTCGGAAATGGCGTGATACATTTTCTCCGGACCATGTATCATGGAGCCACGTGTTTCGTGAGGGTGGGCTCCCACCTGACAGCACCTTTCGGGTTCGGAAGAGGGATCAGGCAGGGATGCCCGATGTCCGGCCAACTCTTCACTCTTACCATTGAGCCCTTTCTCAGGCTGTGTCGAAAACGTCTCCACGGTTTCTCATTGCCTTGCGCGGAGGAGCGTAAACTCGTTGTAACAGCGTACGCTGATGACGTAACGGTATTCGTCGAAGACGAAGACGATTTCGACTTGCTGCACGCAGCTTACACATGTTATTCGTCACAGTCTGGGGCGAGGCTCAATGCCCGCAAATCGACCGGTTTGTGGGCAGGTATCTGGGTTGGTCGTGACGACCGACCTCTTGAGTTTACATGGTCCTCTGAAGGTGGGAAGTTTCTCGGCGTCATGCTGGGAAACACTCGCATGGTCACTGCCAATGGTTTTGAGAAGTTGCAAGACACGGTCACGAGGGTTATCGGCCGATGGCGGCATCGTGCTTCAGCAATGTCGCTCCGCGGTCGTGTTCTCATCGTGAACCAGTATGTAGCTCCACGCCTCTGGTACACCTTCCAAATAACGCCGCCGCCACCTGCTCTACTAGCTAGGATACAGGGTCAGTTAGCAAACTTTGTATGGGCCGGAAGGAGACATTGGACGTGCTTGCGTGACCTTTGTGCTCCTCTCCATCTTGGCGGCCTGGGCATGGTACATCTTGCTTCCAAAGTAAACCTATTTCGGATCCTGTTTGCCCACCGGTTCATCGCCGGTCTAGAGGATCATCCTGGCCACGTCATGACCCGATATTTCCTCCGGAGTTTTCGAGGATTAGGCTTGGACTGGCAGGTGTTCTTCTGTGTGCGAATCAGTGGGCCGGCAACGAGACATCTCTCGGAATTTTTACACTCTGTGCTGCGAGCGTGGGCGATGTTAGGAGTGACACCGAAATCGCACGCGACGACCGCGTCCGGTCTTCGTGAGATCCCGCTGACGCTTACGACGCTCATCCCATCTGTGACAACACCATTTATATCGACTTGGGCGTTGGTGCAATGCAAGACAATTGGTGACTTGCTGGAGGGCAGCGAGTGGAAAGAGCTAGACCAACTTGATGGGTTCGAAGATCTAACTGTCAGACACAAACTCGCTCTCCAGATCAATTTGAACCACATTAAAGCCTACTGCCACTTGCGATTCCGCGGAGTGAGATTGGTGAACGGTCCCGAGCCATGGCCGCCCCCCTTGATATACCACCGCACTAGAGACAAGAAAACGGTTTTTCTGGATCCCAAGTTTGATAGGCGGGCAATTCTGGTCGACATCCTGGCACCAATGTTTGGGCTAAACGGTTCTTTGGAAGGTCATTGGTCGAATGACCCTATAAACTGGTCGTCCATATTCCGTCCGCCATCCCTCGGGTTAGACGCCGAGGTGGCCTGGCGCCTTGCCAAGAACCGCTTAGCCGACCCCATCTTCTTATGCCACGCAGGTTTGTCCGCCTCCTCTCTGTGCCCATGGTGCCAAGTGCGGGGGACGGCATGGCACATGATCGTCACCTGCAATCGCGCAGCGCCCATGTGGCAATTTGTTAAATCTTTGTTGTGTGTGTTATTCGGTCAGCAGCAACGGAGACTGTTGCTCAGGGACATAAGTGTTGGCTTCAGTGCCAACACCTCTGTGTCTATTCAAACGACTGTCTTGGCCAACTACATTATTGTGTTGGCCAAAAGCACAGTCTACCGTCTGCTGACCGGATATTTCAAAGACGACCGCCATCCCTCGCCGTACGATCTCGTTCTTAAGGCACGCCTCAAGTCACGAGTATTGAAGGAATATGCGTGGCATTTGGGGCAAGGTGACGTAGGCTCCTTCAGCGAGAGGTGGTGCGTCCGAGAGGCTCTTTGCTCCGTACGGAGTGGAGACCTCCAGTTTGGCGCATCCCTTTCGTAAGCCCGGCTTTTAAAAAAATCTTTTGTTAATGTGACCCTTGTTTTTAGGGGTTTGAAATAAACTCCTATCGTATTATGTATCGTCCTGTTTTACGTGTCGTTTTATGTGTCGTCTCATCATTGTATCATCATGAGTATATGTGAAATTTAATTTGATCGTTTCCGGAGATTGGAATTCAATCCCGTAAAGATCTCGTCTATTATTATCGTATCGTTTCTTAAAAAAAAAAAAAAAAAAAAAAACACACACAGCCACACTTACAGGAAAGTCCAGAAAGCGCGAAACACCCGTGCGCTAGAAGTACGGGCCGATAGGAACCTACGTCTCTCGTGCTGACATTTTACTTGCCCTGAGCGAAGTTGGCGAATTTTCACCCCCGACCGTCCGTCAGTACTAACTGAAACGATCGGATCTGTCAACTACGCTGCCGGCAAAAGTTACGTGTCCTTTTACTTCTGCCAGATATTTCCAGACCAACTTAAGAACCTGTGCAGTGCTAAACCTGGTTCTAGTAAAGTAAAATATACGTATAATACACGTATTATAGGGTTTTAGTGATATTAATTATAACAGGATGGTACCAAAACATTCACAACATGCCGTATTGAACCTTGCTAGAATCAGGTTTATCACAAGTTCAAGTTGGACTGGGATTTTCTGGTAGGGCCTACATGCCCCTGAGGAAAACTGAATGAGTAAAATTCATCTTAAAAGGGTTTATGTGTATGAGGAAAAGCCCTTGTTACACCGGCCTACACAATGCCTACACGATGCTGAAAATTGATTGAACCTGAAACAAAACCTAACTTAGTCCAGCACAACCATATAACGAAACCAAAGACACGAATTCAAAAATGTGTTCACTGTTCAAGTGTTCAGTCTTTATATAATTCCACATCAAGAGACACGGACAAGTTCAAGTCGATAACGAGACTAATAACGAGACTACAAAAAAATTTCTTATAAAAAATTGTGGCCAAGTAATATATTACTTGTTTTTAAAACCTGTAAATCTATACAACATAATGATAAAATTAAGCGGATGAAAGAAATCATGAGAACGCGTTTTTCAAGTTCACAATTAAGGCAATTTAAGTAGAAAACAAGAGAACAAGAAAAGTATAGTATACAGCCAATAAAAAAAGCGAAAGCCTTGGCTCCTTACTGTATGTAAATTATGAATAAACTTGAAATTATTACATAATATTTATTCGTTGGTTTTAACCTATGGCGTAGCCATGACGTTTCTTCGAGGGCGCCGGGAAGTGAGAATTGTTCTGAAAATTGGTTTCAAAACGGAACTAAAAACAATAACTAAAAATCACAACACTTATGTAGATATTTTTGTTTCTATGGTCAAATTGAAAAAAAATTGCTATAACCATGCCATAACCCCGCGCTCGAGACAACATTTAATAGATGTTATTTTGTTTTTAAAAAAAAGGTTACTGCGTCAGGAGTCGAACCACGAACCCCGAGCGTATGAAGGAATGATACTAACGATAGCGATATTAATTTTGTGTATATATTATCATATTTATATTATTATATTATATCATATTATATTATCATATAATTTATCATGTTACGATTATTTATGTATATATTTATCATATCGCAGCACGGGTCGGTAACTGAGTCATAACGTCACACATTTTGGCGTTCCCATTGGTCACTTTTAGTCCCATTCAAAAAGCATCTTGCAGATAAATTCTCGCCGCCGGGAAGGGCCTCGCACATGGAATTAATTTGATCAAGATGATGATGGCTAACGACCCTACCGACAACTAGGTTATTTGGGGGTACGAATGAGCAGGTGATAATGAAACTATGAAGTGAAGATAAGTACAAGGAAATGTACATAAACCCATGCCTTATGCGGGACTCGAAACCATGCCCAATAGTCACAATCAGTTATAGCAGTACCTTAGTTGACTGAATTTCGGAGGGTGGCTTACGATCAAAAATCAAAATACTTTCAAGTTCAATCCACGAGTTAAGGCTCGAATTATCCGCTCGTTAGTGATGTGGGATAGAGGAGACGGTCACGCGGAACTTTCTTTCTTCATGGACACAAGTATAGCTTCAATCTCGTGAGGATGTGGAGGGATTGCATCCAATATAATTTTTGTGTAAAACAATTGCTTTTTATGTGATTGTTATAGTTTACAACAATTTAATCAACTGCAGTGATTATAATAATAGTTGGAAGTATGTATGCCTAAGGCGTGGACATTGGAAGATAATTATTTTTGTGGGATGGCTGTAAGGGAGGAGAGGCAAATGGAAACCATTCAATTTTTTATTTTTCAATTTCTGAATTTATTATGATTCATGAACGAGCTTTAGTTCAATTTTCAAGTAGTTATCTATTCGGTATGATTGACTCTTCTATAAAAACACGATAAATATGTAATGAATAGGCGTACCCTTAGATATGTGCAATCGGAAAATGTATTGATAAAAATGACATCCCGACGGTGACGGAGGTTAGTGACCCAACTTCTAATGATTTATATTGTGGTCTGAACAAACTTATAAAAATGTTGATCTTATTTATATATTGGGGTTTGAAAAACAAAGCACTGCAGTGAAAACTAAGATCTACTGATGTCAGATTAAAGTTTCAATTAAGTAATGGGAGGAATAGTAGGAAGGAAGCGGTCTTGGCCTATGTTGTAGGAACCATCCCAGCATTTTACCTAGGTTATAGAGGGAAACCCCCACGAAAAACCCGTGTATAAAGATGGACGGTGGCGAGAATCGAACCGAAGCCTATCTACCCTCATCTCCCTGTCACATGGAGCAAGCGCTTTAGAACCGAATAACCAGTGCCGATAATTTAATTCTTCTCTTATAAAACAGTAAATTCTGTTCTGATGAAATATTTTCCCGGTACCGTATTTTTGTGGGCGTGGCCTACACTGTATAACGGTCGCACGTATGCATCTATTTTACTTTGTTCTGCTTAAAATATTTACACATACAAAACAACATGTTGTATATTCACTAATGAATATTCACTTTTATTACGTTAGGGCCTAGTAATCAAACCAAATATTCAACCTCAAATATAAGTTAATTGCGGGCAACATGAGCGAACAAGCAATTGGAAGATCAGAATGATTATTAAACATTTTGCTGTGAATTATTACGACTATATAATAATCCTGGTAGGCATTCCTTATATATAATTCGAGTTCGAACTTTTACTCTAATGAATATACGTTTGCCTTTTATGCTCTATCTCACACGCTCTAAATGCCTTCATCTATACAGTACCGAGTCTAGAATAGAATTTATTAGGTTAGCATTTTTGCTAGTTTACATGGTACATGGAGTATAACTAGGAAAACGCAGAATGTGCGTTGTGAGATGAGCGTAGAAGTATGGAAATCTGGAATTGAAAAATACTGTGTCAGCTCAATCTAAATCTACAAACCTTGGACTACTTCAAACGCTGAAAAACGTTACCTGCAACTTGTTGCTATTTATAGAGCAACCTGTTGCATAAACACTTTGCATTACATGTTTTGTTCCTGATATTTGATGAAATGTATACTTTTATTGCGTTTTCTTCGTTATGTCTCATCCGATTGTTGCACAAATGATTGAAAATGTGTATGATAGTTGTTTTCATATTCTGTATAAATTAGAAAGCTTTTGAAAAATTTCCGTTTTCAAGTATTTTTACCCTGGGTTATCCTTATGGGGGATTTTCCGAACTTTCCAAAATTTTTCCGGAAAATCCGTTGAACCGATTTTTCTGAAAAACAATCCCAACCTATTCTGGTATAACACCAATTCGGAAAACGTTTCGATTTGATTGATTATTTTTCCTGACCTGTATGCCGTGTACAAAATTACACGCAAAAAACAAAAAAAAACAAAAAAAAAAACATTAAAACCAAGCCCAAAATTTTTCGGTATACGGAATAAAATCTTTGCTACGCTCATCTAAAAATATTCAGCAATTCCATGAAATGTGGATTTATTGAATACAAGATAATTATATATATATATAAATATATATATATATATATATATATATATATATATACCTTTCTGAACAAAATTTGGAAAATCAATTAAACACTCTCCCAAAAATGACCAAATTTACCATTCCGACTTTTTCATCTATAATAGATATTTTATAATCAAGTTGCGGAGGCCCCCATATAGCCTAGCTGTTGGTGAGTTCGTTAAGCAGCATTGAAAACAGAAGTTGAAGAGGCTCCATCGAGTGAACCGAGTCAGTCAAATTACATTGACGAAATGAATTCTCGAAATAGTTCATTTTCAAGCACTTTTGCAGAATATATTTTACCTAGTCTGGGGTCGAGCTGCAAGCACCGTCACCAAATCAATGAGCAGTTACAGAAAAACAAATATATATGTATATACATATATATATATATATTTACATGCATCAAATAGAATTTTGATGAACAGTTACACATTTCTGATTTGAGTAACTTTTTATGAAAACCATGTGAAAGGTGGTAATTTGGCCCATATTTTTGCTAATAACTTTCAAACGGATCCAGGAACTCTGCACTTTCAGTTATAATGTCAGCATATTGGACGTGGAAAATGGAATTTTTAAAAAATTGTACTGCGTAAAATGTTTTATAATCTCAATTCAAATGAGAAAAGCGTAGGTTTTATTTTAGCAAACACGCTAATAGACAGGACATGGACTGAAGTTTGACTGTTCATATTTCAGAAAGTCAGGAACATAATTTTCTTCTCAACTACTTACTTGGAAGTAGTTACCTTTAGCATGTCCGTTGGTAGCCCAACTACATGGTGGGCTTGGTATCGTCATCAACGCCTTGGAAAATCCCAACTACAAAGCAAGGAACATGATGGGCACTGGGTGAATGAATGAAACTCGAGACAAAATTCACATACAAATAGTTTAAGCTATGAGGTCATAATTTTTACAAATATTTTACATCTTTTTACATGATTTATTGTGATGAATAATTAGAATAATCATTTTTATGAAATAGGTTTGACATGTATTATTTTAATAAAAAAGGTCCATTTAAATTTTCTTAGCTTCATCAATCAGTCCGTGATTTAAGAAAATGTCTTGCTTATTCAATAAAATCACACTTGGCACCTTTTTTAGTATTGCATTATTTTTGACATTATATTATATTATTTAGATTTAAAAATAAAAAACAGAATGTATACATTGGAAATACTGTAAAGTGTAGACTATGTATTCAATAAAATTGAGACAGTATGAAGACATTAAATGCAGGAAAAAATAATATTTAGAATTAATGATAAGATGAATTATTTACATAGCACATTGATTGTATTATATAATTATTGCTTTTTTTTAAAAAAAGAAGACTTTGTATTGAATTAAAATCTAAAATTATGCTCTTTTCATACAGGAAACAACACGTGTCATTCCTCCATTCATTGAAGTTACGCCTAGAGGAAGCTTAATACATATTTGTACATCACATTGCAATGAACATTTGAAAAATAATCACCGAAATATATATATAATATGGCCTCTACAGTAGGCCTAGTCATGTTTCGATAGTCAATTTTAGAACCGCAGAAAATGCAGTACTGTAGCAGTTAAAAGTGTTTTCCAAACAAAGAGTAGTGGTATCCAACCTGGACAACTAATTTGGTAACATCCTTTGAATAAATATTGTATGTTTACATACATAGGCTACGTCACATAACAAATTATCCATTAATGTTCACCAATTCAGTATTCACGTATGCTTAATTACTAATTCGGTCACATTAAATGACACCCTATATTTTCATAAGTACAAAGGAATGCCTCTCAAGCAAATGAAAATAGGTAAGTATCATTCCTTTCAAGACATAAATTAGGAGGAACAAATACAAAATATCAAATAAGCTGGAAAAAAAGATGAGACTGTAGAAATATTAGATACCACTGATATGTTTTTCAGATATTATTTTCATATGGATTGCTTCTCTCAAAAATAATATTTTAATATATTTTTGCTAAATTTTATTTCTGACATAAATTAGGTCCATAATTAAATAATGAAGAATGAATGAAGGTCAACAAATATTACCAGAGCATTTAACAATTAAACAAATAACAAACCAACTGCTCATCTCATCAAGTTGAATATAATTTTTGTTGTTATTGTAATGCATTATCTGTAACTTATTTTTAGTTTAGATTCGTTTAATATCCAAAAATAAAAACATTTTAGTAGTCAAATTCCAAATGCAAAAGTTGGTTATAATTTTGATTGTATAATATATAATAATAACACAATATGCTTCCACTTATTGTAAATTATATTATTATTATCATTATTTTGTATCATTTACCACATTTCACTGACATGGTAGCAGAAACACTATACTGCTGCATTAACAATTTCAAACAATATAATATGTAAGTGAAACCAACATAAGTCGGGTGGACGACCATGAAATAGGCCTACCAAGCAAATCCAACTCAAGAGAAAGCACATTTATTTATTCATACATTAGCAGATCTGATTTTTAGGAACAAAACCATGTAAAATGGACAATTTCAACAAGAAATTGTTCTTCTTAATTGAAAACACTTTTAAAAAAAGAAGAAGTTACCAACTGATGTGAATCGACAAAAATAATGGCAACAGTAGTTTAAAATCAAAGTAAGTAAATGTTTGACTTGGCTAAATGCCTGGTTAAATCCACAATTGCTGTTACCAAGCAGTACCTTGCTGAAGCTGCATAGAAAGCAAAATACGTATATATGGCCATACAGAGATTGGTGTAGTAATAATTGTGAAAATGGCTGTAAAAACTATAAAAACTATAAAAACAATATATTAACTTATATTCCTGCTTTAGTTAGGCCTATGACTGAATGAACATACTGAAGGACATACAGAGTACATGCACGTACAGTTGCAATAAAACCCAAGACTATATAGCGATGCCTGGAATGGCCTTGAAAAGTTTCAAGAAAATACAAATCAATACATTATCAGAAATGTTAAATCACAATTAAGTTTCTAATCCACTGAAAAAAGTCTAAGAGTACCATAGAAATACTAACCAGACTCTTATTCGCAATTGTTTATGGACAAGTTGTGTTCGTAGCATCATTTTATGCTACAATGCTTAAAATTAATAATACCATTGAAATTGGCTCGGTAGTAAGACATAACACTGCACTAGTCTCATTTGTTTCAGTCATTTAGTGAAGAAGTGTTCGGTTCACTGTCACTTTGAGACTGATATTACACTAAGAATCCTTCTGATAAATTAGCAGTTATTTGTGCTCGCATCGCTTGCACACTATTCATGATCTTCTTTTGATGGCCGACTAACGTGATCCCTAATGCCGTGAGTTCCTTGACCGTGACTCGAATCACTGCGTCCATGCTAGTGATTCCGGCTCGTTCAAAGTTCTCCAAGTAGCGTGTCATCTTGATCGAGCCGAGCCAATCTTCCACAGACGTGAACTGGGTCATGTCCGGTGCATCGGGAGCAAGCGGGTTGGCAGTTCTGAAAGTTACATTACAAAACACTACATGAGAATGTAGTGCATACTACATAGAATGTAATGGCTACTTGTTCGCGACATAACACCACGAGGAACTTGGAAACAGTGTCTATCATTATTATTTTTGAGGCTTCATTCATTTATTCAATGTATACCTAATTATATGACAACAAATAGAATGGCAAGGTTCAGACAAGAAGGTTCTTCCAACCCTAGAAACAATGTTGACAGAATGATTTGAAAGAAATTTCAGGAAAACTTGGAAGAATAATTGTAAATAGTAAATACACACGAGCACAGTACTAATTAACAAGCGCGGAAGAATTTTGAGAATGATGTCATTTTCTAGTTTGATCGATAAATTCTTTTTATACAGATCTTTGAAGAGTTTCAGAAATCTGCATGGTTTGACTGCTTGCGGTAATTTGCTTCACTTTCTTGGGTCGTTGGTGGAAAATGAAGAAGAAGATTTACATGTTTGATGTTGTTGGACCAAATTTGCATTTTGATGGATGTCGTAATTATTGAGTTGAGAAGTGAAAGAGAGTTTATTGTACAAATATTCTGAGGACTTATCATTTATCATCTTATACATGAGGATTGCTGTATTGATAGTTCTACGATGTGACATGTTAACCAACCAAATATGATTAGCTTCGGCTATATTTGTGGCTTGAAAGGAACGTTCAACACAAATCTTGGTCACTAATTAATAGGCTTCCATTTGTATCTTTGCATACATGTGTATTACGTGGGCTTCCATGTGTCTATGGCGGACATGGCCCCGGTTTGAGTGAATAATGTATGAGTAATACTTTGCGTAATAGGCCTAGCTGTAGTTATGCTACATTTCATTTGAATTCAATTGAACATTAATAATTATTGAACTTGAAAAAATAAATAAGCACAAGAATTGGGTTGTAAATTGTAGTCTGTCTCACCAACCTGTAGCAAGTGTCGAAGATCTTTGTCGTTTCTATTATCCAGCGAGAAGATGGGTACATAAATATGTCATTATCTCTACAGGCCTCATTGGACTCATACTCTGTTGCATTTTCCATCAAAATATATTATACCCAAGTTGACAAAAATCTAAAATAATCTATACAAATGTTAAAAGTTTAAACCATCTACAAATGTAAAAATTCAGAATGAAAAACACATATGCAATTATTTATACTATCGTCTTCAGTAAAAAAGCGAATACCAAAAATAACTATGAGTTTTGATTCAATAGATTTCTGAAGCGGCTCAGCAAGGTCGCACCACAACCCTTACCTAATTACAAACTTGTACGCAAAATGCAGGAGAGAAGAGTTCCTTTGTTACTGTTGAGTAATGATTGACATTTTACCTACCAAGCAGTTAAGCTGATCAAAGAGATATGAACACTTGCTACAGATTGGTGAGACAGACTAGTCTATACCATGTCATTTCAATGTATTTGGTTGGAAGCATTATCCTCTAAGGTTAGAAACTTGTCTAATAACTACTGTAGTTGAAAGAATGACAGAGATATCCTAAATAATCCTGCATGCATGCACTAGCAGATCAGGTGCGGACAAGCTGCACTGCTCCTGGAAACGTCATTTCATATCTTTCATGCATTCATTTCATTCATTTCATAACTGTTATTTACATGACACAAAACAATTTTCAATGCTCACAAAATATTTGGCAGTGAATAGAGCAGCATGATCATTCACAGATAAGGCCTACTGGTGGTATGGTAAAATATTCCTGGGGAAATGACTTGCAATCTAAATCTAAGACACAGCAGCACTAAAAAATCAAGCATACAATACACGCCACTATAAAATAAGGTAGGCAATCTAAGTCTCGTTTTTCACTAAACTAGCTGTGTAACACAGTTCAAACTTTGGATCCTCCTGGAATAATTGACCGCAATTCAAATTTTCCATGTATACTAGTTGTGCCTTCGGGTTTTGCCTTTCAATTTCCGCTCTTCTGTCCAAATTGTACGCTATGGGTTTGTGATGATGTGACTTTCTGTGTCACCCGTGATTTTGGATTTTTAAAGAAAATATGTTGATATTTGACAATAGAAATGCATGGAAAGGATTGTTTTCTTATTTTTCTAGTTTAGGCCCTATAGTTGGTAAATCGAAAATGGTAAAGTTGGTGTATTATTATTATTAACTCTTACAGTTGCGCAAAAATGCACGGTGGCAAGTTCCCTACCCTTGATCACGACGGTTTGCCCGCCTGTTTTACCCTTATTTCATCCCCCTCAAAAACACTTCTACCAAGTTCATTCCAGTCCCTACCTGTCCTATTTATGAAAAAAAAATTACCCACATCTAATCTAGCACCCTTTACAACTACCGCTCTATCATGTCTTCTCCTGCCCCCATACCCTAGCTCATTCTTTCAATCAACCTATTCAATTCTCCCCAGCCCCCTTCTCCTAGCTTCCATTGCCCTGAAAAAATTACACAACCGATCCACTTTTCTCCGTTCTTTCAATTCCTGCCACCCCAATTCGCGCATCATCTCAGATGGACTCTCCAATATTCTTATCCTTCCTCCCCTTTCATTCACTACCCACCTCCACCTCCTAACCCTACCTGTAACCCTTCTGACTGCTATCCTCTGCACCCTTTCTACATCCCTTATCTCACCTACCCTATGTGGATCCCATACCGAACTTGTATACTCTATCAAAGGACGCACTAACGTAAAGTAAGCTTTTTCCTTAATCTCCGTACATGTCCCCCTAAGCTGCCTCATCACAAAGTTCAATGCATTAATACCCTTCTTTGCTACTCGCTCAATTTGACTCCCCCACCCTAAGCATCTGTCAAATACTACTCCTGAATACTTATAGTTCTCCACTGATTCAAGTGGCCTCCCCCCTACAGCATACACTACATCTAGCCTTTCTCTCGTGTATACTTCGAGTTTATCGACATATGGAGGATTCAACTGACTTGACCGTGTTGTGATTCATCAGTAACGGTCGGATGTGTTCATCACCCAACAACGCGTGAATTGTCTTGTATGAGGTATATGATGGTACTCAGTAAAAGGTGGTTTACAACTATTCAACATTAGTTTATCTGGCATGACAACTAAACAGCGCATAGCGGACGGTAAATTCTCAACGAATGCATAACTTATACTGTATGCTCAATCATGACGAGCTGAAGGTGATCTAGAAGGGGAAGTGAAAAAAGCATACAATAATAATAATCCTTGTCAAAACTAGGGTTGTTCCTCGATGAAAAAACTTATATCAATTATATTCAACATATGAGGGTAAAGGAGGGACATTTCGCAAGGTTTCAACTATATATTTCTATTATATAACTATTATATATATAACTATATATTTCCGATTATAGAAATATCGTACTGTAGAAATTGAATCGATCATCATATTCTGTAAATGATTGATCGTAATCGATATATCGGTTATTGTTGACAACCCAAGTCAAAGTGGCTCTCGTTTGCGCGAATTATACACGCTTTTTTCCATATTGAGGGTACTCAGGTAGTAGAATGATACCCGGCTCGACCCGGCTACACGAAGGCACCACTATAATATAATGTGCTATGGCTTGAGCATATTCAACAAGGCAAATGCTGTGGGTGTAACAATATATTTATTATTTACTTCACTCTAATGGCTTGACTGGCAAATGATGATTTTTGTAAAACCAAGTAGGCTTATTTGTCTCGAGTTTAGACCATTGTTTTCTTTAAATCTTATAAAAATTGAAGCAATTTAATTTAAAAAAAAATGATTTCATTGATGCATTTTACTCATAGGCTTCTTGAAAATTCGGTTGCTTCTTCTCAAAACTTATAAGGTATATATCTAGAAGTTACCCGAATGAATTTTTAAATGGAAAAGAGTTTAAAGAGGATTGGTTTAGCTGTTTGTACTGTGTGAAAATGAAAATGTGAAATGACATATCCGAGTAAATAGGGCCTACATGGTGGAGCTTGAAGCACAAGAAGAAAGCTGTTTTCTATTGTCCTGACATGTGTAAAATCATAGGCAATATTACTGGTATAGCAAGGTAGAATAAGGACTTTCACTTTTTAGTTCAAGCATACAATGAATGTTACAGCAATGGATGCACAGTTGTTTGCCTTTCAAAGGATATTTGTCAGAATATGTGTGTAGTTGAACAATGAGTTCAGTGAAGTAGAAGATACTACGTAATGTGTTCTAATGAGGCATGAAGAAATGATAGGTTAATGAGAAAGTAAGTCCCTAGAGAAGGTAAGTCAAGGCGCTTCTATACTAAGCAGTAAGACACCTTTCACTTTCAGAAAATAACTATATCCACAAGGTAAAGTTCAATAATGTGCGCGCCACATTAGGGTTTTATAATGCACAAATACTTGGTATCTATTTCAGATCTTCTTACTGCCATAGCAAAAACCAATGACAAAACTGCATTCTCCAATGCTGCGCTTGCTTTAGAAGGTGAAGATATGTGAACAGGTAGTTAGGTAGATCTATCTATATAGCTCCTCCTACCTGTATGTCCTATTATAATCATTACAGCCCAACACCAAAGCGGTTAACCGATCTGGTTAAATGAGACCCATTGAGGTGGCCGCACTTGAGCAGGGACGTAATAAGGATTATGGGGCGGTGGCCTCCTGCAGCGATCAAAAACCGCAACCGCAACAGAAAAGAAAAACAAAATGGTGCCCCAAGCATTAATTAAAAGGATACACAACAAGACAATCAAACAATACTATCATCTGGATTGACGTTAACAAAAGAGACGGACCGACAGTAGAGTCCAGTTCTTGTGGTTTCATATTACTAATATGGGCCTAATTTTCTCAGGAAGCGAGGACTTTGTTGTTTCGCTCTTTTGGATTCATGCCAGTAATCGAGTATGTTTATACTGGACCCCACATCAGTTTCCAAATGTCAGGTAAGAAAGTATATTGCACCAAGTTGAGTTTGATTCTCTCAAAGATTATGGTTGATTTTGATATAAATTAGGGTTGCCATACAATGCCAAAACCTAGAACTGATAAGTAGAATTTTTCAAGCTATTCAATACATAAATATTACTTGATAAGACCCCAAAAATCAAGTGATGAAAAGTTATACATATCAAGGGAAGTCACTCCTTGTGAGAAATGACTGATAACAATGTCCCCTAATCTATATTGACCAATAACAATCTGTGTTTTTCAACAGTTTGATATGTTGCTATGGGAACAATTGTTAGTGATTTATTAGTTTGAAAGGAGCCTATATTTCTTCATATATGAACATATTCAAGATGGCTAAATCATTGTTTTATACAGTGAAATCTCTATCTATTGTTTTTCAAGGGACCAGGAAAATGAGACCATCCATGCAGGAAAACCAGCCAGGAGAATTGAACATTGGTTATATAGTAGTAGGGCGTGATGGAAAAAAAATGATAAAAGCGGCAAAATGATGGACCCGGGAACGATGCATAGGGGTTTCACTGTATCATTAATCTATTGTTTACATTTATTCACCTACTTAGTGCTTAGCATTTGATAACTGGGTTAAAAAGGAGAGCACGAACAGCAGAATACCCAGGTTGGTATGTTGAGAATTCACTAGATACATGATCAAATGATAAAATAGATACCCAAATTCCAAGATGTTTCTGATGGTCGTCTCAATCGAGATTGAATGAGCCCACGTTACTATTTCATTCTGTGTTTTTCACAGCTACCATGACGTGTTTCTCAACACAGCAACCAAAGTAAGCCAATGTTCCTTCTGTTCCCTTTCCAAGTCTCAGGCTATTTTGCATTATACACCAAGTCGTTGGACATTATTTAGTATTGACTTTATTATCTATATGACTGATAACGTGATAATCAATTATTGGCATGAACCCTAACTCACATTTTTCAACAATGATATACAGATTTTCAAAAACTAATGGGCATCAAAAAATATCATATGAATGTATGTACAAATTCAACTGATATATTCTTAGTGCCAGTATTATAAATTATAATACTGGCACTAAGAATGTTTCCAAACATGGCATTCTCTCTTCGAGACATGTGCATATATCTTTTATCTGATCAAGTGTAAAACCAATTGTCGATATATTGTTGTGTGTCCTTCCAAGATAAACATAATCAATTCAAACTGAAAACATGAACAGCATAACTAAATTGAATTACAGAAATTATATTATCAAGCTTAAGTTGAATTATTTGTAATTATTAACTTACAAGATACCCAATCGACGTAGAAAAATATATTAACAATGAACAACTTCTTGTAATTAAAGATATATGGAAAAATCAAAAGTTGCATTCGGCTAAATACATGTGAAAGCAATGGAAAAGAAATGAAAGAGACTAGAATTTCAGTTCGGCAGGAACATACATTCTGACCATTGAGAGGCGTACACCACACTATGCTAAACTGGATACAGTTTCAGGCTACATTTGAAGCACGCTCATACTGATATGCGTATGTGCTTACCAATTCTCCTTTGCATCTACAAAATGTTCCTTGGAAATTTTAGAGGTTACGTGGCTACAAATTTGATACTCGCAGGCATCAATTTGATGGTACGTTTTTCTGCCGAACTTTTGATACGGTCAAGACTTAAGACCCTTACCTCTTATTTGGCACTTGGATTTTCTTACCGACATTGTGTCAGAAGTGATAAAACAACGGCGGCCTGATAATGTCAAGACTTACCGATTTTGGGCTATTTTCCTCAACGTGTCTGGACATCGGATCAACTTGTCGAGCGTCTTCACCACCGAGGCAAACGTCGGTCTATGTGTTCTTTCTTTCTGCCAGCAATCTAACATCAGCTGATAAATGGCTTCTGGGCAATCCATTGGCGCTGGTAATCTAGTGACAAACAACACACTCACTTTAAACAGGACACTATGTAAAATTGAAAGATTTACGGACATGAATGACTGATCATCAATAGTTACTACGCTCATCATAGTTTGTGACGTGCAAATCCAGATTGTGGACTTAAAATCTGAATTCGAATCCATAATGAGACAATTAGACCTCATTGCGATCAGGAAACGTAAGCGTATTGCATCATCGTTTGCGAGGCAATTACAACAACTAATTATGTTGTTGCAGTACCAGTGTCTACTTTAGAGAACAGTGTTGAAGATTGTTTAAATGCCATTTCAATCACTATAGTTGTAAAGTCATCATATCTGAATCAATACAATTTGAACCTATGGGTGCAAAAATGTCTCAACATGGCACTGTCCCCAATCCCTATACAACTTTGATCACACTGTGCAAAACAACCCTTTTAATCAGATACAAAGAAATAATTGGATATTCTTATTGACATGCGAACTGCAGAGCATAATTTCCCAAAATGTGACACAATATAAAGTTTGATTCGCAAATTTGCTCACTAAACTAATATCATTCTCCCTAATCGCCATACTTCTAATTTGAATAATAATCTGCCTTGATCATTACAACACAATCCACCTCAAGCATTGAGGACCATCATTTTGTAATTTTGCCAGGTATTCAACATCATCATTATCATCCACCATCAAACACCACATCAGGATCAACATCAGACTCGGATTTTGCGAGTGGTTAAAAAAGTAAAAATACGTGTAAATGCAATTTAAGCCCAAACAAGCGTGCACTAGCGCCTGCGAAGTATTACCTGTAACCCTTTTCTATGGACTTGATCACGTCTTGATTCGACCAGTTCCAATACGGCCGCTCCCC
Organism: Brachyptera putata; assembly: GCA_907164805.1. NCBI lineage: Eukaryota > Metazoa > Arthropoda > Insecta > Plecoptera > Taeniopterygidae > Brachyptera > Brachyptera putata. The sequence goes on from OU015463.1 coordinate 36,539,760, forward strand.
GTATGACATCACCTCCCAACAGACTATTCCGAGACTCCATACATCCGAGGCCGACGTGAACTTCCTGAAGGCAATGGCCTCAGGAGCAGTCCATCTCACGGGTATCTTACCACCCTGGCAAACAAAAAAAAAATAATTATCAATTTGTATTCTATATATTCCCATCAAATCAATCAGATTAATTGATTAATAATCACTGATTAGGAACTATTCATTCATTTTTTTAAATTTACATATAACACTGTAACTGATGCTAATGGATTGGAAGGTCTATAGTCGGAACGATTTCAGTTTTCTGGAATGACATTTTTGGAGTAGGAAACAGAAACACAATTTCTCTTTCAATTCAAATTGTAAGTAGACTCTAGCTTGATATTTTTCTTTCAAAAGGTGATCAGATAAAAATACATTTCCATGGGGCCTAATTGATAAACACATTACCAGTGTTGAATTAATTGATTGTTATACAGGAAGGTGAAGCAATGCATATTTAGATTATTGATAATGTATCACATCATACAATTTCGAGCCATAATTCAACAGAAAATCATCGATCATACTGTTTTAAATAAAAACTTTTATTATCATTTTATTTTGTCTGAAACTAGTTACATGGATAATAAATCAGTGTAATAATCATCAGTGGATCAACGTGTTATTGTGGTAATAACAGATTATTATTAAATTAATTCATCAATTTATTATCCATATACCTAGTTTCAGATAAAATGAAATGATTTTGAATGTTGTCAATGCTATTATTATAATAGATTGATTAATAATTGGCTTCATCAACACACTTTCAATTTTTGTGAAATGCCATCTTACTATTTTACTCTATTCGACATTTTTATCAAGTTTTTTAAATCAACTCATAAGAGTCCGAGAGGTGATGAAAGTCGGTCGGTGCTTACCCTCGTTGTGTAAGCACCCTCGGTAGTGCTTTCAATCTCTCTGCTGAGACCAAAGTCGGCAATCTTGCAGACGAGTTGTGCATTGACTAAGACATTTCTCGCTGCTAGATCGCGATGAACATAATTCATCTCTGAAAGATACTGCATGCCCGAGGCAATACCTCGTAGCATGCCAACTAATTGAAGAACTTGAAACTTGCCGTCGTTTGCCTGAACAAGAGAGAATACAGTATTAGAGATGCTATAACATTATTTACTTGTTGATAAAATAATGTTCTATTACAAAATAATGATGACAACCACGAAATGAAGTCATAAGCAGTCCACCACTATATAGGCTAACTGATTGAAATAGTATTAATGCTAGTCTAACAAAATATATGCTGATCTCATCTCACGTCAAAATGTCGGTTCTGTTGATTGAAATTTTAAAGAAGGAGAGGAATAGAATAGTAAAATTGGGTACTGATTTTGACTTGTTTGCTCTCTTCTTTTTTCCTCTTGCTTGTCAGTAATTGAAAAGATATGCCGGTGAATCGGGGAAAAAATGTCATTTCTAGCACTCGCGTCCAAGATTCCACTCACCCACAGTTAACCTCTGACAGAAAATGCTTGCCTTTCTTTCAAACAATGCTCTCAGGTAATTTCCACTTACCCTCAAGAAAGTATCAAGCGAGCCGTTCTCCATAAACTCCGTGATAATCATGACCGGATTGCTTTTCGTGACGACTCCTTGCAGGAAGATGACGTTCGGATGTTCAAACTGGCCCATTATACTAGCCTCGGTGAGGAAATCGTTTCGCGCTTTGTCCGAAGAGCCCGGCTTCAACGTCTTGATAGCCACGTCAATCTCCTGGCGGCCGTCTGGCGGCAGTTTCAGTTTCCCGCGGCACACGTCGCCAAACTCACCACCACCTGTGTCACAAGACAGACAAGCAGTCAGAAGGGTTACAGGTAGGGTTAGGAGATTGAGGTGGGTAGTGAATGAAAGGGGAGGAAGGATAAGAATATTGGAGAGTCCATCTGAGATGATGCGCGAATTGGGGCGGAAGGAATTGAAAAAACGGAGAAAAGTGGATCGGGTGTGTAATTTTTTCAGGGCGATGGAAGGAGAAGGGGGCTGGGGAGAGTTGAATAGGTTGATTGAAAGGAATGAGCTTGGGTATGGGGGCAGGAGAAGACTTGATAGAGCAGTAGTTGTAAAGGGTGCTAGATTAGATGTGGGTAAATTTACTTTCATAAATAGGACATGCAGGGATTGGAATGAACTTAGTAGAAGTGTTTCTGAGGGGGATGAAATAAGGGTAAAACAATTCCGGCAGAAGATTAGGGAGGCGGGCAAACCATCGTGATCAAGGGTAGGGAGCTTGCCACCGTGCATTTTTGCACAACTGTAAGAGTTGATAATAATAAAAGACGTTATCTATAGTTCCCGGGTAATACAGTTCAGACAATACATATTGACAATTCAGAATCGACCTGACAATGCACATTATCAAAACACATAACATAAATCAACATTTGCATTTAAATGAGGGTAGGCCTATATAGATTGATCTAGACAACATAATATTGACTTCAGATTTTTCTAATACAATTTACGCCAATCAATTATCATTATCAAATGATCAATTGTTCGATTTTATAAATTACTGAAGTTTTGAATAATAAGTTCTCCAATATGCCAATTGAACGAAGAAATTAAAAATATGTAGCTAATAGTAATAATAACAATTACAAATTTTGTGTCTACTTGAGATTACCAATAACGTAGATAAACCTTCTCTATATGATTAACTGTAGTGTAAGATGCTCGACTTACCGATGATTGCCTCGATCGTGATGCAGGAAGCATCGATCTCGCGTGCAAACTCTCTCACAGCCTGATTGGGATCTTCATATGTGTGCGGATCGATGTAGGTTCGTGAAGACGCACCGACAGCCGTGAACAGTGGCGTAGTCACTAACAAACCAAGCTCACATTAACCCATTGGCATACAAATTAGTCCAGTTTTTTGTGCCAATTTAATCCTCTCATTTTCTAAGAAACGTGGAGTTTTATAGCATCTCAATTTCTTCTTTCATAAATTTCTAATTATATTTTCAAAAACACATTGAATCGTTTTGACAAGTATTGCTCGCACTTGTAAACATGCATACATGTGGCGCATTCTGTCTCCATAAGGTTTAATCAAGTCCAAAAAAATAAATAATTATATATAATAAAAAAAAAGGATGTTAACAAAACATGCAGGACTCAGACCCGCGCGCGACTTTACGACTATGAAATGAAATAATGGCGTGGTGAGGCGAGATGAATAGCATGTTTACCATGTTCTTTACTTATGCCAAATCAAGTATAACCGTAACGTATGCAATTTTGATTTACTATGGGCTTAGCGACCACACCCACAGCTGGATTATTGGCAGACATGCTCAATGCAAGACTCGAACCCATGCCCAACTTGTCTTCGATTTATAAAGCAGTGCTTTTGCAAACTGACCCAGATGGGTGGCTTATTACAGCGTCAAGTCAAACAGCCAAAGCAGTCTAATGTGAAAGGCAATTTCAATGCACACTCGGTAGCAATTATCAATAGAATCACCACCAATCTGATTCAGGAAGTATTGTGCCGCGTCAATAAATATGTATGCAGTGAAACCTCAAAGCATCGGTCCTGCATCTACCGTTTTACAACTTCTATTGTTCATTTGGCCCCACCAAAGGTCCCATATAACCAATTTCACAGTTTCCTGCATGGATCATTTTCCAGCATGAATTTTTTCCCCAGTCCCTTGAAATAAAAAGTCATAGCTAGATAGAGGTTTTACCGTACTCCAAACGCAATCAACAATTACTGTTAGGAATACTTCAAATAAATCGTAGCCTATCAATAATCCAAGTATTTTCGATTTATATTATGTATTAAGAATTATAATACTTGCAGCTAATAATATTGAATTAATATATGAATATGCTCGAAATTTTTCACTAAATAAGCTCACTGAAATGAAAACCAATAGATACAGTACGTGAAGAGACTATGTGTTGATAGGATATAATGTGAGGCTTGAATGTGATCAAAGAAAACACTTGAGCGGCCACAGATGCAACTTTTGGCACAACTCATTCCATCATCCATCTCTTCTATCATGACCAATGTAGTCAATTGAATGTAGTGAAATTCTACAACTCAAACAAAACGGGATTTTTTTTTCAATCAATTTTTGCATGTTTCCAGATTTTTTCTGTAATCTACATCATGTAAGTTAGATCTGTGTAGGTTTGTGGAATAACCAGCCAGACCACTTTTGAATACTACTGGGTAAAATTCTTCAAAATACTTATAAGAATAATATAGCATGAGAATTTGTTTTTTATATTCTCAGAATATTTTATGTATATTTTGGGATAGTATTATCTAATTAACTACAAAACTTCTTCTACTAGAGCAACTGATTTAGGGAGAAATACGAAAAGCTCTTCCGGACAAATTGACTGTGCACTATGGATTGTAAAGAAAAAGAATCAAACGGTAACGTTTAAAGTGAATCTGTCATGATCTAAGTGCATCTACACAAGAGAGCTGATGTTTTCACTTCACCTCTTCTTCCATCCCTTCCTTCAGATAGAATGTTAATCGCTTGTTACAGATACTTAACGTTTATATATATATTTTTTTTTAGATTGTTAGTATGGTGTTTCCTATACCGAAGCTCATAAAGCAGGAGTTATGATTTCAACATTAATTGGCCGAGCTGACCACACTTCCTCCCTTAAAGCTAAAGACCACCCTCATTCCCCTTTTTTATACACTTTGTATTGTACTTCTCACTTGTAAAAGGTTTGAGATGTTTGAGGATACCGTTTTCACTAACTTATCAAAAAGAATACATCTACTATTGTCAATTTTTTAAATTTGAACATTTCATTATCATGAATAGTTGTAAAGTTACTGTAACTTTACTAGCATGTCACAACTATAGTAAGAGAACATTTTAGAAGAAAAAACTTGATAAACAAGTGTCACATACACTACTAACAGTTCTATTGCTCACTGTCCTGGTTATATTCACCCGTTCAGTCATGAGAAGTAGAATACAGAGACACAAATTGTGATTTTCTTCAGGAATTATTGTACTATATCATAGTAAATCATAAAATTATAATTTTGACACTGTTTGTTACAAGCACATGCACAATTCAAAATCCAAACTTTTACTCCACCTCTTCGTTATAAAATTGTCCCATGTTATCAGATGATCCAGCAATCAATCCACTTAATGTTGGTTTCTGCTCATCGGTATTTGATGACTAAGATCTCAAAGTTACAAAACTGAGACATAAACTGAGTTAATAGAACTAGTTTGAATTATGTGATTAGTTGATTGAAAGTTGATTCTAATTAGTAATTACTGATGGAATATACTTCCTGATGTGACAATACTGTATAACTGGCATTTCGTCGATTGTTCAGTTCAATCAATAAACTCAAATATACAATACTGATAAAATTCCAAACTTCTCAATAAGGTGTGTTCCTAAAATGGGTGGTAGGCTCAAATACTGTACTTGAAACGACCGTTTGAAATACTATCCTCTGCAGCCCTTACCCATGTTATAGCAAACATCATAACTTCAATTTGTTGTAGCTTTAGAAGCAGCCTTACAATGCAATGCAATGAAAAACATACTGAATATGAAATATTCTAACCACATGGTAAGGAAGCAATTTTTTATGTAGATTGTTTAGCAAATATTCAAACGTTCCAGACTTGTAACAGATAACTTATAAGTAGGCCTATAACTTGGAACTAACTAGTAACTACGTAACATTCAACTTATAACTTACATAATTCATAACATCGCATAATTCTACATAATTTCGAAAGTGCTTGCATTGAACAATAGAAAATGGTTGATGAGTCAAAATTCAAAAAAAATCTGAATAAATTTTCAAATTTCTCCAAATTACTAAAAATATTTAGAATAAATCTGCACAATCACAAAAGTTTTGAAGAAATATTTCATTTGGAACATCATTTTAGAAGAAAAGATACAAATTACAAAAGTGCTTGTCTGACGTGGGATTATGAGTAGGCTATGTGAGGAAATGAGCATTGACCCTTTAATCTGAATGAGGAGTACAATAAATGATCTAAGATAAGTAGGCCTACCTATTAATTAATATAATACATGATCTCCTATAGCAGCCAAAAGATTTAATAATTGACAAAAATGTCAGTTTCACACTACTGTCACATCAAGGACGATATGGAATAAAATGTCCGACGGAGACCAAGGGAGCAGAACGCTTCGTGAGCGGATACAAATTACTTACTGCCGTTTGTGTGAGTTGTGACTATAGGTGGGTTATCCAGGTTGCAGTGAACTATGGACAAACAATGATTGCAACAAAATAACAACAATGACAACAACAAACAAGCATAAAGCAATAACTACTACAGCACATTTCCCAGTCAGCGTGCAATCGTCATATGGTATACATAGATCACAAATTTGTCATGTTTTATTTTTATCTAGATTGAGTTCAACAAGGCATCGTACTGATGACTTGGATCTATTGGTATTGGCGGTTGGGGTGAAGATGAGCCGTGCTAGCCACTGGACCACCCGTCTCCGTAGATCACAAATTATATGTCATGCAAATTTAGGATAAGTAAACCAATTGCCAAGTAGACATTAGATTAAACCAAGGAACAATAGAAAGGAAAAAACAGATAAGCATTATTGTTAGAATAGTGAGAAATATTTAAACGAATACTGCTGTTACTTTGAGAAGGCAGACAAGAACTGAAATCTAGGGCTTCAGAGGCATATATTCACCTTTATAGATACCAGCCTAGACAATAGATATACTACCAAGACAAATTTGAACTCTCCCTGCATACTTTCAGACTGCAGGTAGTACATCTGCCAAACACTGCAGGCACTGAAACTGGCTGATAGCAGCACAATCCAGCATGCTTGTAGCATGTTCTAGCGGTTGGCACAATCCCCACAGAATGGCAGGTTAAAAGGGAGTGGAAAGAAGTAGGAGTAAGTTCTATTTCAACATTCCATGACATGTTTTGAAGTATATCTTCACTCTACAATACCGGTTCATGTAACTCTAAAATTGTTACACTGCTAGTATGGTTTGACTACTTTCCAAACGCCTGATTTTAGCTATGACAATAGATGATTGCATGCCTTGTTTAAAGTGTGTTGATCAGGACGCAGCATTTGGCCTCCAGTTGAGGTTTGTATCGACCTACTAGATTTGAAACGTGCACAAACAACGCCAAGTAAACTGTAGAGAAGTAGAGTGTACAGTGTAGAACTGTAGAAGTTCGGAAACAGCCACAACTCGGATTGCTTCTTGATTATTCAACGCCGCGTTTGTGATTTATGTTTACCAACAATGACGGACGAGACATAACTCATTACTTGCGGCAAATGTACGTAAGTGACTGCATGCACAGGTGTAAAGTGAATTTGTACACTTACTGTAGGTGACTACTAGTCCTGATAAGTGTCATCGAATTTAACAAGGAAGAGAAAACAAACAGATAACAGATGGTTAGTGGTAAGCAACACGAGGACGCACCTAACATCTGAAGTTCAAGTGTTTTATTTTTGCCTAAACACATCTATAGTTATAGACCTACATGTGAATACAACAATCTTGTGTAATATCATGCGGAGAATGGATTTAGTAATATGCAAATATTTTAAGAAATAACTCTTCACCCAAACTATTAAATTATTAATATATCAGAAGTAAAAATAATAACAATACTAGTATATGAAAAGCAAAGATCATTGTAATATGTATCAAATTGTATACATGAGAAGTATATAATGCCAGGTAGGTAATTGTTAATTGAATGTACCAGAAAACTTCTATTAGAATGAATGACAATTACTGAGCATGAATTTTAATGATTTTTTTATAGTGTGTACGAGACCATATTATGATTTCGAGGCCGGGTTTGAGTCTCCACCCTAGCAAAATAGTTGAAATCAAATTAAAGTGAAATGGAATCATCTGCCGTTCTGACATTTTCTCACTGGGTAATGTGTCAACCAATGAGATCACTCACATCAGTCATGATCAGTCATTTGTCCATGTCAAATTTGCAAAATGGAAATACAGGTACGTTTTTTGTAATACAGTATTGTGATGATCAAGCAATGGAATTTTTTATTTTCTACTGAGAAAATATGCAACTTGGACTCATGTATAATTGTCAATCCGTTTGTTCATTACATTGATTGTTTTGATGAAGGCTTGGACTCGACTCGTGAACCTTATTCAGACTCAACTCGGACTCGCATGGGATCGTACACACCTAATTTTTAAAGCACTCCAGTTGGGAGGTGTGTATCTCAAGTATCATTTTTTGATTCTTGACTCACTCAAAAGTTATTTCCAAAAATCTGATATTCCACTAAATCCACTCATGATTTTCAAGATCCGATACAAGCAAATTTCGATTGTATACAGTGAAACCTCTATGCATCGTTCCCAGATCCACCGTTATCCTGGTTGTATCATTCATTTCTCACCCCACTCCCAAATAATCAATGTTAAATTTTCCTGAATGGATTGTTTTCCTGCATGGATGGTTCTATTTTCCTGGTTCATGAAAAACGATGGATAGAGGTTTCCCTGTAGTAGTAGTGTTTATTCCTTTAACCCTCTTTCGAGAAAATCGGTACACAAATGACATATTTTACAATATAACTTATGGATAATATTAAAGCTTGAGTGTGGCAGTACCACCATTTACAAATTAGTAGTAGATTAGTGATTACAGTATATTGAACAAGTAGTAAAACAAATAATGATACATTCAAAGAACTACATAAATATAGATAGCTAGAGACCATACATAATCATTTAGTAAATCCAGCATCAACAAACTCTTGCACAGAATAGAAACTATCAATTGTGAGGTGCTCTTTGAGGAGTGATTTGAATTGATTTATCGGTAGAATCTTGATACTTGTTGGTAGAATATTATAAAGTTTACTTCCTGAACTTTGGAGACCTTTGCCGTTTAGTGAACGGCTATATTTGTTCAGATGTATAAGATTTTTATCCCTAGTATTATGTGCATGATCAATGGCAGGGAAACCAGCTTTGTTGGTTTGCATGAACATAAGAACTTCATATATATATACGTGGATGCCAGAGTCATGATTCCAAGTTCTTGAAATTTTCGCCTACAGCTGGGCATGACTGCCATTTCATCATCGACTTGACCTGGTGCTGAATTATCATAATCATCATTAGGCATGTCATTAGTATTTATAATTGATGTGATTCGTTCAGTTTTACTTTCATCAGGTATACTACATGTCCTCCAATTGTTTTTGGTAATTATCCGTAGCGCAGTTTTTTGAATCTTTCATACCCAGAGGCGTTCCCCCAGAATTCAATACCGTAACTCATAACTGAATGAAAATAAGCATGGTATTGGTTACTAGAGTTCACAAATCAGTCAGTTTGGTCATATTTCTGAGTGCATAGCAAGCTGTTGTAAGTTTAGAGACAAGAGTGTTTATATGGTCTTCACATTTTAGTTTATTATCAATTTGCAAACCTAAAAATTTGGTGCAGTCCGAGAATAACATTTTGTTGTTTCAGTTTAGTATTTTAATACCATCTATTTTGTCTGTATCGAAGAAGATTAATTTTGTTTTTGACTGATTGAGGTACAATTTATTCAGATAGAACCAATTATTAAGCAATTTGATAGTTTGGTTTGTTACTATTTCTAAATTTGTGACGCTTTTGGATTTAACTACAACATTAGTGTCATCTGCGAAAAGTATGAGATCTGCTGTGGACATATTATTTGGGAGGTCATTAATATATATCAGGAAAAGAAGTGGGCCCAAGATACTACCTTGTGGAACCCCACATGAAATATTTTTTGAATCAGATGAATAAATTTCTTGTTTAACAGCAGAATAATTGTTGTGTTTAATCTCAACCGCTTGTGATCTGTCTTCTAGATAAGTTTTAAACCAATTTAATGCTACGCCTCGTATCCCATAATATTCCAACTTTGTGAGTAAAAGCGAATGCTGTACTACGTCAAAAGCTTTCGACAAGTCACAAAATATCCCAATTACTTTTTCTTTATCATTGATTGCGTTAAGCACTTTTTCCGTTGGAGAAAATATTGCTGAGGATGTGCTTTTTTAATATGTAGTTGAATTCCATTATGAATATTACTGGTTAACTTTGAAACGTGAGAAAAACTTGGTCTCCAGATGGATAGCCTAAAGGTTATGTTATGGTAATGCTTATGATGTTATATGAATTAGCAAGCAAAAATTAACATTGAACAAAAAGTTTGGTGTTACTGTGTAGTGCTTAGGTTGTTACACATCCCACAAACCATACTTTTATCAAAAAAACATTTAAAAATAACTCTTCCAACATACATTAGCTATAGGAACAAATTTGTGTTTAAATTCTGGGACAGACGTTCAGACTTCTATTCCAACGGAAGAACAAAGTAGTACATAAATTTAGGGGTGATATCTTGTGACAACATTAGAACTAATTACTAACGATGATCTAGATAGTTTTATTGACATACCTTCTCCGTTTCGGTACTCCAACGTATCACAGTCGCTTGGTTGCTTCTTATTACACTCGTCGCTGCTTCGACTAAAAATGACAAAAAGTGACTCAATACTTATTATACACTTTATTACGCTCATCTCAGCCCCTCCTTCTCATCTCCCCAAAATGAAGTATGCCAAGTTAACTAGCCATCAAGAAAATAATAATCCAAGTAACTTATGCTATACATAAAGAAGAAGATTTGGATTTTTGATTGACAAAGTAAAATACAGTAGACTCATTGTCCAGTGATACAAAATGGACCCATTTTACTCCCTCAACAGTACGATACTGAAAGAAAAATAAAGTAAAAATGTCTCAAATCCATTGAATTAATTTATGGTAGAATGCCTAAATTGATCTAGTTTTCAAATTTGGTATTGCCTTCCAATTTGATGAAAAATACTTTCCAGAGCTTAAATATTGGCATTGAAAGAATACGATGCTGAAAAAAAATCCTTGTGCTGGTCGCACGACAGATTGTAACATACCTGCGTAAGAACAGTACTGTCATGATGATGATTATGACCAGAAGCACGACAACGGCAACGGTTGCGCCAGCGATGATGCGCACCTGCATGTTGTCCTCGTCACCACCGTACGCTACAAAGACAAACAAACAATACAGGTTAACATTGGAAGATCTCATTCAAATGCTGGCAAAACCTATCTCATTGAGGTACTACCGTATGTGGAAAGGCCATCAAGTTGTTCTGATGTACTGATGTGTAGGGCTATGTATTGATGTATTAAGTTTACGTTATATTTCAATGCTGACGGTTGAATATTCAGAGCAGGCAGGAGAGATTTAGGAAGTAATCTAGTGAGTGATCAGTTTTTTGATAGGGGCCTAATCACTTTTGAATGAAAAATATTGTAATATATATATTAGGGATAACTTCGATTCTGAAAATTCAAAATCGATTATCCATTCCTCAGAATCGACTAAGAATCGATTCTGAAAATTGTTGGTACAGTAAATGTTGCTGGTATCAATTTATACTTGTTCAAAACTTCCCACGCTGTTTTTGCATTGTTATTAGCGGTTGCAGTTGCTTTGGTATACACTGTACTGATCGGCTATTTTAAGCCGTACAAGGTCACGTAACCATAGCAACTAGCAAGTTAGCAACCAAATGTACTCCCCCCACTTCCCGTTTGTTTACGTTTGCTACGAAGACAGCCGAGCGTTCATGTTATGGAAACACGAAACGGCAAATACGAGTGGACTTTGATGGAAGGGGTAGATGGGACTTGCGTGGCAACAACCAATCACAATAGCATAGCCACGTGCTTCTCCTTCAACCACGAGTTGCTACGACTGTACGAAGTACGGTCGTCGCTCGCGTAAACTCGGCTAAATCAGTACACTTCGAACCAAAAAAAAGCAAAATAATCGACTCTAGGTTTTGAAAGTCGTTTGGTAGTAGAATCGATTAGTAATCGATTCTTGAATAATTGAAGTTATCCCTAATATATATTATAACAAACACCAACTTTTTAATAGCTACGAAACACATACACAACAACAATGAGACTGACATCATGTGAATTCTATGGACATACAGCTAGAAATGATAATTATTAAACCATATGACAATGCTGGAGCTGAAGGCGAGTGTTCACATTGTGTGGTGGTAATATTTTAAAATTTTGATTGAAGAAGTATTTTAAAATAAATCTATATTTGAATAGCTTGACTAAGGGCAGAAGGTTACAGAAACGGTATAAACAATTCACAGAATTAGCATTATTGTTAGCAATGCACGGGGTTATAATCTTGATCATGCGATCCTGAATAGTAATCAATTTTGTTAAATGCCATGAAGATGCATTGCCCCATGCAAGTAAGCCATATAATAATAAAGATTCAGCAATGGCACTGTACACTGTTTTAAGAGTCTTATAAGGTAAGATACGACTAAGGTTATATAATTGAAAAGAACAGGATCGTAGACGGTTACATAGAGCATCAATATGTGGTTTCCAACAGAATAAACGATCGACTATTACACCCAAATATATATAAGTAGAAACGTTTTCAATTAAAAGGCAAGAAGATTCGAGACAGGATTCACCATAACTTAATTCATATATAGTTCCTATAGTTTCCTATATTTTTCCTATATTTTGTCTATATAGTTCCTCAATTCATTAATAAATATGGCAGTAGACAATTGAGTGTCGCAGTCCCCAGTATATTCAATTCTATTCCTCCACGTATAAAAAACCTTGACAAATACTCCGCTATAAAACCCTTGTTAAAAAATTTGTTGCTCAACTCTTGAATTTATTGTTTACATCATAGTATTACAACAAGAAAAATTGTTATACTTATAGTTTTTTATTACAACTTTGTACATGTGAAATCAGTGCTTTATTTCTTTATTTTCTTCTTTCTTTTTGACTTACCCTTGAGATGATAAATAGTGAAGTATTGGTTTCAAGTTATGCCAAGGTATTTGTTGTTTGTGTTAATCTTGATCTGTATTCTGTTAGGAGTGAAACACTATGCTTTTAACATATTTTGTCTTACCCCTACAGTCAAGCCAGTATTTTTGGCTTTGTAGGATATCATGATGAATGTTTCGTGTAACGATGTATTATTTAATGTGTGACCAAAAAAAAAAAAAAAAAAAAAAAAATGAAAATGATACTTTATGTAAATAGTTGAGAACTATAATATTTGGTGGGTTGAATAAAAAATGTAATTACCACATATTAGAATTTTTGCTGTTTTTAATTAATCGTTTTGCAAGTTATCATGAAAGAACGGATACTTCATTGGATCCATTTCAGACTACCGGTGAGATGGCAGTGGTTTCTACACATATATTTACCTGTTCCCATAACATGACCGGTAGTCTTGAAGATAGTAGGACTATATTCTCCCCACCCGTGCGTCGTCTTGGCTCGGACCTGTAGCCCGTACTCGGTGCGCTGGCGCAGTCCCGAGAACACGGTCGACTGTTCCTTCACGAACATACTCGTCGCGTTGGAATCGTCGTTTCGCGCAAACATACGCACCTGCTCAACAAACAACATACCTTCAGAGACTGTTCAGGAAAAGTTATTCCGTATTCCGTACAGGAGTCTGGTTCCTGTATTGCCGAAGCAGTATGTAAATTCTCCACTACTACGGGTACATTCGGGAACCTGCTGGCCTTGCTTGCAGTGCAATACTTGGCAGTATTATTCTCATCCTGTATGGTACAATGTCATGAATACTCATGATAAAAAAATTGATAAAAAATAAATTTGAAATATTATAATTCAGAGGTCAGCTAGAATTAATTTTACAACCATTTTGAATAGGCTAAGCACTACACATTAGTAGCAGTCTAACAGCTGATGTAAGTAGGCATATATATATGTAATGAGTAATAGCAGATACGAATCATCACACAATATCATTAACGTGATAAACAAGATACATTCTATCCACAATCTGCAGTTTTTTTGTTGCCTTTCAACTAAGAATTGGTTGAATGCTTTGCAATTCTCCATCCATTCTAGTTCGAGTCACAATTCCGAGACCATAGCAATCGTAATGTCGGATAGTTGTACCTCGTAAACGTCAACTAAGTCACCCTCGGTGTTGGTGGCCTCGTTGGAGAGTGGCGCATCCCAAGCCAGCGATATCGCCGTCGCCTGTACTTCAGTCACGCGGACGTTTGACACCGACGACGGCACGGACGCCTCCGTGGTAACCGTGATGTCCACGTAGTCTCCGTCGCCCGACAGGTCCGTGATGCCGTTCTCGGCAAACACTTGGAATCGGTACGTTGTGACCGGGTTGAGGCCGGTGATGGTTACTTTGGTGTCATTGAATATCTCCTGCAAACAAACACAACAGTGAGAACATTGCTCATTGGACAAGCGCAGCAACAAGAAACAGACATATTTTGAAGACCGTAGCGTTGTTCAAGGCCTCTGTGATATGCAGAAAGTTGGGAAGTTTATAGAACAATCATGATCGTAAAGAAGCAAGCATTGAAAATAGCCCACGTACATTACCTGTAGCCATTCAAATTATTCCAGTTTTTCTAGGTTGCTTTTGACCCATTGAAATGTTTGAAACAATGACATTTTAGAACCATTCACGTTCATTGATTTTTGGAATTCACAAATAAAAATCCATTTACTTATTCTGAGAAGAGTCCCCTGCACTTGCAAACATACAAACATGTTACGCATGATATGTGCAAATAGTTGAACTACGTCCATTTGAATGACCGGCGAGAAACGTGGGAGACATTCATCGAAATAATTCAATGAAAAGTTCCCAAATGCAACCAAATGTCAAACATCACAATAATAGAAACTCTCACGAATGCTATCCGCAGGTGCTTAAGCCTTCTGAGTTCTGCTTGATACATAGTCTTATTGCGGCTGAGATTAGTGGATGAGATTAGTGGTATTGCAAACTGAGTACTTGAGTACCTGTGTGAAAAGTAAAAAGTCGGTCTGCTTATCAATGGTATTGAATGTAAAACAGCAAGACATAAAACTTACATTATCTCTCATTTTATTCACTATGAAAAACCAACAATACAACAAAACACATCAACATTATGATAACTAAGTCAACATATTTCATGTAAATAAGTTATCTGGACTATAATGCATAAAAATAGTACAAATTCTTCATAAAAATAGCGGGGTAGCATAAAACTTTCAAACGCGGGCACTAAGATCTCACTCTACTTTGGAAGCTACAGGTCATTCTTTTTCATTCTCATTCTCATTTTATCGTTAATTGGCGAAGTCCCCGCAGAAAAGCGTCTCCATGGAAACAGTAACCTAGGTAAACTGAGTATTATTTCCCAAGTGCAAGTTGAAACAAGGTACTCACAGCATTAGGTGTGTATGAGACTCCGGACCCACACGAGTCACAGGCTATCCTGTAGGTGGAGTCCAGGCGGCCTCCTTGAAACGAAGGAGCCCCCCACGACAGTATCACAGTTGACTGGTCCACAAAGTTCACTGTCAAGTTCTGGGGCGCAGACGGAGGCTCTGAAATAACATAATTTGATAAGGGCTATGCAATGCATTTCCGTGATTTTAATCGTAAATTAATTCCGTGTTTAAATTATCTCTTTCAATTTCTGCTTTTCTATACTAATTTTGAGCTATGGGTTTGTGATGAAATAACTCTCTTTGTTTTTGTGAAGAGAATATGTTGACAGTTGGCAAATGGAAAAACATGGAAATGAATACCTTCTTATTTTTTTGTTGGTGGTTGGTAAAGGGTATACTGCAAGTATACCAATACACGGAGGATTTCAACGACTGTCCATCCAATTAATTAGTTCCAAGTCCCAACAGTCCAATGTGTCCATCCCCAAACGATCGTGTTAATTGTCTTTTTTGAGGAATGTGACAATTTTCAGTAAAGGGTAGTTGGTTGGTGAAAACATGGTTGGTGTCAAATTTAATTGAAAATTGTGGTTCTACGCCTACGTTATTGCCTAGGCGCATCAAAGCGTAGGTTATTTAGCTCCGTATGTTTGGTATCAAACAATACGGAATAGACCTAACTAATGAATGAAGTCTTAAAAATACCAAGTACTGTAAATGTATTTTTCAAAAGAATATCACATATCATTCTCTGTCCCAATGATTCTGGAGAAAATCCAACCTCATAAAATGCTCACTTCAGTATCGATAGTCAATAGCTCAGACTACCAATGCTCGAAACTAATTTTAACGATAGTGCTAGGGAGTAATTTTCTTTGACAGTAAAGAGAGATGACAAAAAAGCTATGCTGACTTTTTCCTTGCACAAAAGAAATTGGAGGGGTAAAACTTCTCAATGAGCTTAGTAGGAATTTCTTGGTTGGAGCAGAGATCAAGGCAATGATCGTGTCTTGCTAGGTTCGCTACCAAGCCCCACGCTCTAGCTATAGAACTTCGTTTCACTGAATCATCTCTGCCCAAACTACTTCCATCACAAAAAATGAAGAACAGAAAAGATTGTATGTATAAAAAAGCATAATTCTTATTCAAGTTCAACGACTTACAAAGTGCCCTTCTCTGTGCGTAATAGATCACTGACAGTTCAACATGTTGGAAAACTGCAAGAAAATGTGAAGCCTTTTCATAAGAATAAAATTGGAATATTAGTGTTTCAATTCTCCCTTCAACTGTATTTATGTCAAAATATCTAGACTATAAGTGCTTCAGCTGCATGCAGACAGAGGTGGCTTGGTCAGCTTGGTTCAGTGTTAATAAAGGGCTACGACAAGGAAGCATACTATCACCAACACTATTTGCTATTGTGATGGATGAACTGTTGAAAAGAATAGAACCTGATGAAGATATACACACTAAAACTCTTATTCATGCCGATGGCGTTGCATTATGGGGAGACAGTAGAGAAGAGATTCAGGTGAAAATAGACAGATGGAGCAAAGTGACTAAACCTAAAAATAAGCCACGAAAAGAGTGAAATAAAGACAATGGAGAGGAAGAGACCATCGGCTAGTAGTAATAATAGTAAGACCTGACAAAGGAACAGAATAGGTAAAGGAGTTCAAATACCTAGGAAGTATGATTATGCATACAGCTAAAGTTGATAGGGAGGTAAATATGAGGGTGCACAAAGCAGAAGGATTTTCTCAATCAGTGAGAAAAATGTTGTGGGACAAAGATTTCCCACAGCAGTGTAAGCTACAGCTACTGTACAAAATGTATTTTCTGCCTATCCTAACATATGGTGCGGTAACATGGGCGATAGGAGAGAAGAAACGAAGCCATTTGCAAGCAGCACGAATGAAGTTTTTGAGAAGTGTGAAAGGAGATGGATGGACAGATAAGCAGAAAGGTTAGAAGTGAATTAAGAGTAGAGAGATTAGATTTTAAAATGGGTAGAGAGACTACGGTAGTTTGGCCACATGAATAGGATGAATTTGCCAAGAATTCCCAGGCTTGCATTTGAAGCATCATTACTTGGGAAAAGAAGAGTGGGAAGGCCAAGAGAGAAGTGGAGTGGTTTGATCAAGGAGTATGTTGCTGCAAGAGAAGAAATGTTGAATACAGTGGAAGAAGCAAGATTGTGGGAAGACAGAACAAGGTGGACAGAGTTGGTGCGGAAAAATGAAGATATAGAGGATGAAGAGGATGAAACAGGCCTGGCCAGCTTCTTTCCTGGAGATCCACGGCCCTAGTATATCGGTGGAATATGTTTCATCCCCTGACCCATCAATTTGGAATCTGGGATAAATGATTATTATTATATATCTAGATTCGGGGCCTTGTAATAACTTTACTTTATTGGTTGTAAGGTAAATTATTAATTATAAATAGCACATGGTGATTTGTACAAATTATTTATTTCATGTCTTGTCACCTCGGCTTCCCAGGTTGAACTGCCTTGTAGCTCATGGCTTTGCTCCCCAGTGGTACAAAAGTATTCAGAGTCAAATGAGAAACTCAAGTCATGAGACATAATATTATAGCAAAGATGTCAGTTCAAGTTAGAGACTATATAGGATACTACAGGCATTGTGCTACAGGCCTCATTTTATTCAAATATGTTCATGGTCTGTACTAAGACAAGTGTTGCAAACATTTTTATTTGAATTGTCATACCGCGGGCACCATTTGTCGTACCCGAGGACCGACGCCCGGGGACCAGGAGGATTTAAATACGGCTCATTGTTGCAGTTTCTTTATTTACGAAGTCACAGTTCATCGTAGTAATACACTTGCATGTGATACTAGAGTAACCAGTGTGCACCCATTTAGCTGTGACACACTTCTCTCCTTTTGATCACTCATCTATCTATACACCAATATTAGAAGCAATTGCTCAGTGTATTACAACATAGTAGGTAACATGACAGCATTTGAAGAATGCTGAACGATGCGACAAATTAGCGCATGATATTCATAACTATTCCTCAAGTCGGGCAATCGAAGTTACTCATTACAACTAATAATAAAACAGATCGACATTATTAGGAAATACGCGACAAGAATTTAACAACCCGCGCATTCATTACCTACTGAGGTAATACACATTGACCAAACTAATTTGAGTTAGATGAATGATCACTATCCATCACAGAACAATTGAGATAAATATGTACTACGAATGTGCACTTGTCGCATTGAATGCATCATTCTTTCAATTTTACGAATCAAACCTAAAATTTTGCTGCGTAGCGAATCACTAACAAGTGTAGGCTTGCCCAATTATTGACAGTGGGAGAACTAACTGAGCATAGGGCACATTCTTTGTGATCATATTCAGACACACAAATCAGTTGGAACACTACTGCTCTCGTTATCAAAGACGAGCTGCCCACCCAAGGTATTCTGAACGTTTTGATCAGATTCAACATTCTTTATACGTCAGCTCATTCTCGATTTAAATTAGTGTTCAAGAGAGCACTGTAAAAGTTTTATCATTAGGTCTACTTCACATTTCAATTTTGGGAAAGTGGGTAAATTGTTTTTGATCTAAGAAGTGACCAAGTAATCAAGTGTGAAGCAAGTTTTTGAAAGATAATAGGTCTTTGAAAAACCAAAATATCAAATACGTTGCAATGATAATGATATTTGGAATACTCAACTTTCATGAATCAACCATTTTCCAGTATCATTTTTCACAATGATCCTCAAAGCCCAAAGTCTACATGGTCTAATCATTATAACAAATCATGACAAACTTGAATCATGATTTTCTTTCAATTAAAATAAATATGAAATAAATAATAGATAGTTAAAATATTCTGGATTATAAACGACAATCTAATCTTGCCACTTTATCTTGGTCTCTAGACACTGTGAGTGTATTATTCTTCCTTCTGCTTCTTGAAGCCTTAAAAATCTACTCTTAGTCTTTGAAACAAGTATCATGTTCTCAAAGTCAGTGATATTTGAAGCACCTATCCTTTGGGACATCTAGACTGAAACAAATGTCTACCAACACAGCAAAATTGGAATGATGATCAACATTTTATAATATAGATATTTATCAGCTTGACATAGCAGTGGCGTGCGATAGGGTACATGTTCCGAGAATGAGAAATGTTGAAATGTTGTACACTGGTGTAAGAGTGTCCTGTTTTTCAAGCAGTGAGTATCTAGATAGGGGTTGGATGATGGTAGAATGGATGGAGGGAAACCACCCCCTCTCATTAGCTAGTTCGCTGCCTTTCAAGACTAGACTACCTACTCAGATTTCTTCGAAACGAGACAGTTCATTAAAAATGTTCTTAAAAGCATATAGTGGAGCCTTAGAATGTACAGAGATTATATTTTCCAGTATACTTTTAGTTTTAAAATGAGAAAAAAACAGCTATATCTCATTTAGAGTAATAGGTATCGATGCTGAAAATAGTAGACGCGCATTTTGAACATTAAAAGAGTATAAGGCCGCCCTCGTTAGCTCAGTCAGCTGAGGCACGCTTCAGAGACTGAAGTGACCGTTGGGCGTGGGTTCGAGTCCCGCATAAGTAGGGTGACCATCCGTCCCGGAAAACCGGGATTGTCCCGGATTTCCATCTCTTGCCCCGGTGTCCCGAAAATGTATTTCGGGACACACATTTGTCCCGGTTTCAGCAATAGAACGAAATTCTCAATCATTGAGTTGATAATTCTCGTAAAATGACGAATTTTTGTTCTTGAGCCACAAATAAATGTATTTGCTAAAGCTGTACGAATACGATACCGAGAAAAGTAAAGTTTTCAACGCTGTTTCATTCCCTTTATAACTTACCGCGCGAGCGCGGCAGGCTATACGACTGTCAGAAAAATCAAAACCACCCACGTAACTATAGAGACTACCCCCCTTGTAGGTGACATGTCTGGACCTGTGGGTCTGTGACACACTACATACACTATGTGCACAGGAATCAAAACATTTATTTATTACTTAATTTAGTTCTTGTTCAGTGCGGCTCATTGTCGGTTTGTTTTTGCTACTGTTTGGGTGTATTTTGATGTGATCATGTGTGGAACCATGGATTAACAATTAGGATCGGTGGGTAGATCGTAGAGCAGTTATGCCAAAACATATACCCTACCATATTATTTGATATTATTAAATGTTTGCCATTTTGTATTTTTTATCCCCTGCCATACTGCCAATGCAATCCAAATTCACTCACTACAACACATATGAAACACCTTTTTATAAAAAATCCCTGCGTGGTATATTGAGGGGGACCTTACCCCCCCCCCCCCTCACCACCCCCTGGTCACCGGCTTCGCGGTATATTCTCTCCTGATTTTTTTTGTCCCGGATTTTTTCTCCCACTTATGGTTTTTTCACCCTACGCATAAGGCATGGGTTTTTGTAAACGTCCTTTCACCTATCATCACTCCATCGTTGCATTATCACCCGCTCATTCGTACCCCCGTATAACCTAGCTGTTGGTGGGGTCGTTAAGCAGCATTAAAAAAGAAAAAGAAAAAGATTTTTAAGAAATTGAAATTGTAAGAAAAGTTACTAAACAATAATTGAAGAAATTGTAAGGAAAAAAGTAGTGACCACACATCGAGAACACATTAAAAGTGCAACAATCATACTCCAATAAAAAACACTGTCCTAGGCCTATAATCACGTCCTAGTGTATTCCCAATCATTAAAGAAGTCTGCATTCAAAAGACTCAGTAACGGGGCCTACATTATGTCGGACCAATTGACAGAGTTCGCCCATTACACTAGACTGATACATTGGGCAATGATCATTTGATTTTAATCACATTGTACATGGTACGGTACTTACGAGTGCACGGCATGTTCTTGGGATCTTTGGCAGCTCGGTAATATCCTGGATTACATCGGCACTCGGAGAACCCGTAGTCTGGGGCCTTCGAGTAACTGGGGCAAGGTTGGCATCGTTCATCACCGCTCTGGGAATGTTTGTACTTCCCAGGTGGGCACACTGTAACACACACATGTTTCAAACTATAGTTTCGAATATTGCAATTGTACGCCAAATTTTAGCACATTTAGCATGCTCATCTTATAGGCCCAGATAAGGTTTGATCGAAGGTCTCAATACACATTAGTTTTTAGGTGGGTGTAAGCGAAGACTCAAACTTACCTAATTGGGCAAAAAAAAATCATACGGACTGATACAAGTGGCCGAGTGGTTAATACACTGAACCGTCATTCAGGAGACCGGAGTTCGATTCCTGCCATGGGTGACCATCCTGACAGGGGTATTTCATTGTTTCCCTCTGTCATTCAGGTCAGTACTGCAATGGTTCCCTAACAACAGGCCACGACCGACTCCTTCCCACTATCCAAAAACACCTAATAAAACAACCTTTCGGCTCATCATCTTTTCATCTCATATATCATTCACCGAAGCCAATAGATTGTAGTCTTCAGTAGAGTGCGTCGTTAAACCCAAAATAATTAAATAAAAATTAATACGTATTTACATTCGACTAAAATGACTACTCCAGCCTAAAAGTTCAACTCTTTCAAATTTGTAAAAAGACAAAACTAGAATTTCAATATGTAGTAAGTAGCACAAGATAGCAGGCCTACCTTGGTCGTCAGCAAGTGTTTCTTTGTAAAATCTATTTTGTTTCACAGGTTTTCTCATTAGCAAAAATTAGTCTATATACAGGAAGAAAGGTGGTTTCTTCATCAAACAGATTGACATGTCTTAGGCCTACATATAACATCCATCAGTGTCAGTGATCAGTATCATCATCATCGGTGTATTAGAGCATTGTCAAATAATTTGCTAATATGGACATAATCATTCATATATCTTAGAGAAGCAAAATGGCATGTAGAGAACAAATAACTAACAACATTTCTGTGGGGCATTGGTGAGTGAACCCACCTTCCAATGCGGAAGGATGAGGTAGGTGTATGTTATAATTCTTGCTACCCCATCTGGCTGAAAAGTAATGACACGCAACTGTCTACTATTATTTCCCGTCTTTACATACACTTGAACCTTCTTAAGAATTCCAATGACCGTACCAACATAGAAATATAAAGAGTTTATTTGACACATTGCTATCTGCTCGTTCCGTCTTTCGGCTTTTAACTTGGTGTTGGAATAATTGAAAATCCTTTGATGTACACAAAGATAAAATGTACAATACACAACCTAATCA
>OU015463.1:36567416-36672416 GCA_907164805.1 Brachyptera putata
GACATAAGATGTCAAGAGCGCGTGATATCGGCTGAAAACAAGTTGCTCTTATTTGTATCTATAGTGCCACTTCGGACATGGTATGGTGCGTGGAATGAGTCCTAATCACCCACCACCAGTCCACCACTTACGTCCTATTCTTCTTCACAGCAATTCTATCCAAATTAGCAATGTCACAAAATGACAGAAGCGAATGAATGAGAATACCAGGGTCACAACTTTTTAAGTAGCTAGTTATTCATAATGGCGGTAATAAATAATACTGCAGTCTGATAAAAGCAACGCAATAGGGATGGGAAGGGGGCATTGTGACGCGTTCTTATTGCATTGTGATTAGCGGACCCCTAAACGTTAGTTAAGGGTAGGTTGACTGTTGAATGAATGAATATTCATTGCAAGTAGGGCTGGTTACTAATAAACGGTGCAATATGAGCTAGGGTAAACGCGGCCGACAGCGAGGATTATTCAAGGGGTGGGTCCAATACAATCTTTCATAGGGACTGACTTGTCATCATATCGTAGGGGTGACCAGCGAACTGCACTAACAATAACAGCTAGATACAATACTGCGTAGAATTAGAACCCAAACAAAGATGAAAGGTAGATCGCGCACGAAAGAAATGGCACAATATTATTGTAATGTCCATTGTATTATTTGTAAGAAAGTATTTGTAACAATTGGATGTTTTCTTGATTTTCATTTACATATAGCGCTTAACAACGCACTCCAATGATAACTAGGATTTACTGGCGTAGGTGAATGTGATGATGGGGAGTTGAGATCGAAGGATATTTAATTTTATTAGGTGTTTTGGACAGGGGGAGAAAACGGAACCATCCGACAAAAAACCTGTCAGAATAGTCGAACACGGCGAGAATCGAACTCTGCTCTCATGAATGACGGTTCAGTGCGCTACCGGCTGACCCACCCAACTCAATAATTTGATATGAACCCAACAATAACGAATGACAAAATGAACAATGAAACCATTTTAATTCCAATATTCAAGTTCTCATCTTTACTATGGAGAACTTTTTCGTTCTAAATTGAACATTATTGGCAAAACTCATTAGCGTGTGCCTGATTGAACACAAACCAGCAAATGACTCGCTATTACTCGAGTTAAAAAAATACAGTGGAGTGTAGAAGCGGCCAATTTGGCCAACGAATGAATGTGCGGCATTTACATCGAAACAGTGATACAGTTTGAGAGACAATTAGTCTCTTGAAGTATTTGGACCAGAAGATCAATGAATCTGAAGATAAATTTCTCTGTGCTATCATCATTCTAATAAGGCCTACAAGAGAAAGTGCAGGACAGTCAGGATCAGTACAGGAGTGTTGCAGGGTCCCACTGAGCAGAAGTGTTGAAGGGTCCTTGACTTCCTCATGTTTAGGTTTCGGGGAGGGGAAGAGAATATCTATCACGTTGGACACACGGTCAAATAAAGTAACCTTGGCGAATCATGATCCTGAATATCGGTAACCTATTGAGTACCATCGCTCAATCTCTGGTCCGTACTTTTGTCCAATTTGTCAGCAATATGGATTCATTTCCGACATAATAATGTTCAAATTCAATTGATAAGTACGTTTCACTTGAAATAATCAAAAAAATCGGAAGCCATATACAATATTTTTTCTCTTGAAGCTCACTGACTGATAATATAGGCCTGGGATGACGTACAATTCGGGCCTGCGGTCAAATTTTGAAATTGAGACTCATAGATAATTGACTTGTGAATTCAGTTCATTCCGAGTCCAGCAGAAGAAATTTCAACAGAAAAACTATAATATTTATTTTCCCTTCAACAATGTTCGTATTGGATATATATATATATATATATATATATATATATATATATATATATATATAAATTATTCGAGATATTCACATCGGAAAACATATGCCAGTTTCCCACCATTTTACAATTAAAGTAGCCTTCTTACGAGTTGCAGGGTTATTCAGCCCGCACCCCCCCCCCCCCCCCCCCCCCCCCTCCCGCACCAGCACTGCACATTTCAGTGCGGGATACTAAATCATGTTTCAAACATAATAAGCTGAGCGAATGTTTGCGACATTTTCAACTTTTCTCTGTAAGTTTACGAACAGCCAATATATTGAGTTGGATTACAGCTGCAATCTTGATAAGTGAACAATCAAAAGCACAGTAGTATCGCAGTCCTTAATTCACTTGATAATGGTTCATAAAATAATAACCATCACTTTTCTATCACAGCGTTGCTTATATTAGCCCCCACATCACTGATGATAGTATTAGCTCAGGTATTGCTGTTGTTTTAAAAGGACTGTACTCTTTCTTTGGATGCTGTGCACAAGGATGCTCTCCACAGTCTAGGAGACAAGTCGAGAGAGCAAGAGCAAGAGCAAGAGAGACAGAAAGAGAAAGAGAGAGAGAGAAACTCTACTGCCTATAGTAGTAGTACACCAAGGCAGACGCGGTACGTTGACCTTCCAGTGAAGATGCTGAATCGACTGTCTCAAAAACCTTGATGAGGACAAAGAATCTAGAAGAGACAATAATCGACTGGCAAATAACCGCGTTGCATGCCTGCTGCCCTTTTCATCAAGAGCAACGAAACACATTCATGAAATCGAACAGCCCTTATCACCTCCTGCCATGTACATCTAGCTTCTACATCGTCGTCTTGCCGTAAGCCTACTTGAGGCTGCATTACGACAATTATATGTTCCCCATCAATAGCAACTAAATATCAACACTTTATGTAACAAAGCAATAACAACTATACCGCACTATCTCATTCAGAGCGGAGATGGAAATCCATGCTGTATGAACTAGACCGGGCACAGGGATTACACTCCAGAGGCTATTGTTACACTGGCTAGCTGCATAAAACGTTTAAAATTGATAGCAATTATAATCCGTAGAATTATTTCGTTCTATATATCAGGATAGAATTACAGTTTAACTAATAACACAAACCTCTTTGTGCTGGATTAATGAAGGATTACTAACTTCTCCCTAAAGGCATAGATCCACTATTATATTAATGGGGATTAAATATTGAGCCTATTGTTTCCGAGAGCTCTGAAAGCCAACAGGAAGAGCACCGCTTCGCGGGAGTAAGTAAATAATAGAGTTGAGCAGTAACTTGACAAGAGCCAAGAAGCGGTATTGTCTGAACAACTGAACCACTGAAATTCTCCAATTATTAAAAAAAATATATATATATATATATATATATATATATATATATATATATATATATATATATATATATATATATATATACATATGATTTATGTGAATATTGAAAGATTAGCATTTTGTTTGTTTGGACTAGTCTATTAGGTACGTGTATTTTGTTAATTATAGTGTGTATACTCATTCATACTGCTTATGTACACATACTTTTAGATCCAAAGTGCCACTATCAGCCATTATAAGGAATATTTTTCGGAATCGAGTATTATAGCCGAGGTGCTTAAAACCTGGCTGAATGCACTAGATCACCTCAATTGTTTCATTCATATTGCAAATATAAGATACAGGTCGATTCTAGTGAATACAAATACATTTAATTTCCTTAAATTGATGTACGCCCACCGACCGTCCACTGAAAAATCTGAGTAGAGGCGAGTCAAGTTTTGAAAATCCTTCACGTGTGTTTTCAAACATTCACAATGGAGGCCCTTTGCAGTAAAATAAATAACGTTCAACTACTCTCGTGTAGGCACGGTTGTCTAAAGTAAGTGCTAAGGCACGGTTGTATACCAAAGATTTGTGTCTACAGTTCAACTGGAAGATAAATCCTATCTTCCAATGGAAGCTCCAGACATGGATCTTGGGTGAAACCGGGCCCAAGTATATCGTATATGAACTTGGCATTATTTCATGAATTATTTCATGGCACTTCTTTTCCAGTAGACCTGCGCTTTTTGGCGGTATATTCTCTATTTTCCACAAGTATTTCTATTGTATAACATCACAGACGACACGAAGGTAGGCCAACAGATTGCTTTCTATGTCGCTTGATTTTCTTTGTTACAGTCACGACTGAGTAACTTGCCTTGTCTTGGTATTTCGTTGAGATAAAAACCAAATACGACAAGAAAACTTGAAAATTATCGAGTTCTATGATGATTCACGATCTAGCCTGTGGTATCCTGAATGCAACTGTTGAACGCTACCAGACATGATCCAGATAACAGTCTTCAACAGCAATTCTAATCAATGTATTACATATGTTCTCTCTTTCTCCTCGCTCCTCTCTTCTCATTCAATTCAATTGTTTCGATTATTATATTCTTAATAAACAACTGTAATGTTTTCTTCGCGCGGATTTGGCCTATTACATGCCCTTTCTTTATGCATTACAGCAATTGAACACAACTAGATGCCATGCAGGAACGGGCACCCTCGCAGAACGCATCGTCTACATGGTAGTTCACGTAGTTTTCACGATAAACGTGTTACGTTAGGGGAAGGGTCGGGAAATGTGCGGCGGAATTGGAATCATCAGAGAGAAAATAAGTTTTCTCAGGAACAACCTCTTGAATGCCTCCCTCGATCTTCTCTCCCCCACAACGTTCGTTTCGAGCCAGCTACGGCATATTAAACGATGTAGGAACAGTGTGATACAGGGTGGGAAATCTAGACTAGCTGCTAAAGGCTTTCAATAAGAGTCGAGAGATAACAGAAAGAAACACAACTGTGTAAGTAGGGTTAATTAAAATGTCACTTTAATTACCTTAATGTTCTCATCTTCCTATTATTATAATAACGGCAAGTAATTTGTTTTGTCATATTCAACCTAGCCTACTACCGGGTACTCATTAACTTCGATAGTTACTGTAGAGGAATTCTCTTAACCCTTCTCGGCAATTGATTCATCAGAAGAAGCAGATGCTATTATATATATATATATATATATATATATATATATATATATATATATATATATATATATATATATATATATATATATATATATATATATATATATATATATATATATATATATAAAGATCCAACTGGGTCGATGGTCAGCACTCAAGTGCTGACCCATCGACCCAGTTGGATCTTTCCTGAAGATGGCGGAGCAAATTCCGCCGAAACGTCGACATGAAAAATGTGAGCAGCGTGGCATTACCGCAAAAATTGTACTACCAACTACCATAGGCCACGAGAACCTACGTAAGCACATATATATATATATATATATATATATATATATATATATATATATATATATATATTGGACATTTTATATATATATATATATAGGTATATATATATATATATATATATATATATATATATATATATATATATATATATACATACATATAATATATATATATATATATATATATATATATATATATATATATATATATAATTGAAAAATATATCTCATTCATTTTTTTGTTCCCAGTTTTATTAGAACTTTTCCCATGATACATTTTAGAAGTGAAATATTATCTCCAAGTCTGGTAGCTTTGCAAGGCGTATGAATATCACGGAATAGTTACTAATATAATTTATGAATAAATAATTTATAATTTGGGGTGTTCAGATCGCCCTCATGGTGCCCCGTCTAAACGATACTACCTCTAGTCTAGTCCTTGGCACTAATGGGAAAACAATGATTTTGTATCAAATTTAGAAAAAAAGTCTGACTTCTATTGATGTCCGATGATCTTGATTTCTACCGTTACAGACAATAATTGCTTTAGGTTGATCTCGGCAACATATGAATTATACAACCATAACTAATTAATCCGGTCATGCTGAACTGAAAATCTTTCCATCTTTGTGTCATTTGTCGACAAAACAATTGCTGTGAGAGAGATTGTGTGAATAATTGACGAATAGTAGGAATTATTCTCCTCTCTTGCTGATGGCAATTTGTTGGAAACATATTTTTTATAAGACATAAGAGAAGTAGTCTACATCGATACTGATGAAAACAAAACCCAGCCAAAGCTGACCTAACACAATTACCCAATCCATCAAAATGCCAGATATTTGATAAACTATAGGCTTATAATCTAAAGTCGTGTAACACGGATAGATATGAGTACGCCTACTATAATAATTTTCATTAATTACCCCCCCCCCCCCCTTCATTTTTTTCTTTTTTTGAAAATGTCACGTATAGACCGATGAAGTTGTTTATAAGAGCGAGAATTGCCCCCCCTCCCCCCAACGGCCTGGGTCAACCAAATGAAGAAATAAAGCACTGCCAGCATAGAATCTGGACTCAAGTCGGCTGTGCGTATCGCGTCCGGAATAACGCACGTATTTTTCTTAGCATCATTCATCTACCATCCGCTCATTCATACCCCCAAATAACCCAGCTGTTGATGGGGTTGTTAAGCGAAAAATAATCTGAAACCAATTGAGAGTAAAAAAAGTAGGATAATGGTATCTGTTAGGATATTTCCCCTTACCGAACAGGGGTGCACTCACGAGTTCGTATCCCAATAATCCAGCCCTTCCACCCGAATTATAAGGAAGGGAGAGGGGGGGGGGGGAAAGGGGAGCACTCATCTAGCAGTCAATTTTGTGCTAATGTCGACGTAGTACGTCACTACACCCATGCAATTTCCACCCCCCCTACTGCAAGCCGGCATACAGGCCACATCGTATAAAACACTAGACACGGTAGATTTAGCGACAGAGAAAATCAATAAAAGGTGAATAAAGGACCAACTTCTCTTCATACGAACATTCTCAAAAAATATTTAATAAGAAAAATAAAATATGCGCATTGGATCTTCTATGCCTCTACTCTAGCTGTAGTATATGAGTGCAATAAACCGGCTCTAAAAAAATGATGGTAAGTTATATTGTTTTTTTTATGGTATATTGAAATACATCATCACTCGCTGCAATACAGGATGACGATCATAGTGTCAATACACGAAATCTTTTGCATGTTATCCCACTTTCGATAAGACCGGCTACATACGTGGTATATACCTGGAGAACTTGTGCCACACTAGGCTGTACCGGAGGTTGCAAACTCGAGTACCAGTCGAAGGTTCGAGCCACGACAAATATCCTCTTCCAGAAGAAATCACTGATCTATATGGATAGCGTATGCAGTGAAAGAGGAGTGTAGTCAGGTAGAAAAGAGCACTATAGGCCTGATATGTCTGCACTGGGCCATGATCACTGATCTCTAATAGAGTGCGCAAGGTAGCTGGCCGACATCAGGTGTCAGATTGCCGTACAAATTCCAATTCTACAACAAAATCGGTAATGGGGCGTATTTGATTTCGCGAATTATTTCTAGTGTTCTAATAATTATTTCTGGTGTTCTAGTAATTATTTGTAGCCTTAGAAAGAATATGAACACAGAAAGACACACGTTCGGGTCTGGACTGTTTACCTACACGGCTGTCAATTAAGTGGGTGATTATGTCCATGTGAAATAACTTCTGTTTGAGATGAGGTCCGTTTTTTTGATGAGGAAAAGAAAAATAACCTATCCCATAAACTTGTTGACCAAGCACGATTTGTATAAACTCAGTTCAATTTTTAAAAAGGTAGCCTTGCAACAAGATTGCGCAAACGCGAAGGAAGAACGGCTAAGCATAGGGACAGCCGTGCATCCAAGAGGCTCTGACCCGCTCGTGAACAGAGCCACAGCCAGGTTCAAAATCTATAATTAAGTTTATTTTAAAAATCTCAAAGTCGCCTCATTTACGTAACCTTTGATTTAACTGTAATGAAATGAATTGTATCCACGTTGATTCTTACAACTGACTTAATCTCCACTTGAAATGTAAAAGCATATGGAGGCTAATTTTCAAGTTCCAATCCACTTTCAAAAATTAGAGATGATTCTCAATCTCGGCCGAAACTGTCAATCATGTTTTGGAAAAAAATCTCTTCTGCGCATGCGCTGTGAAGCTCGGGCTGCGACGGAAGTGGTTGTTCGTCGGAAGTAGGTTTATTTTAGGTTTAATTCAGATTATATTAGTTTATGTTATTTGCATGTTCTGTTGGGTTAGTTCAGATTAGGTCAGTTTGGATAGGATTGGTTGATTGAGTCGGTTAGGTTCCAGCCCAGTTTCTAGAGTAGACCGGTTATACAGCGACAAACCGACTCCGTTAATCATATCAACTTAGACCAACAACGACTCTTTGATACACATTGGGCAATGCAATTTTGTACTTAGACGGCGTCTCAGGTAGGCCGGGGTTTAAACTTCGTCTTTGCAATCCACCCATTTAATTACTGTTATTATAAACAAATGAGTTAATTGATCTAACTGATTTTGTAATCAAGACACAGTGGCGAAGATGATCTAAAGGTTGATTAGTACGGTCTTGGGTATCGTGTCTATATACCGAGAACAGACGGGTTTGGGGAGGAATTTATACGCTCTTCGCGTGTTCCACTCGTATTTATTTCGTGTGGTATATTACTTGGGAAATTGAAGTACCCAAACACAACAAGTAGAGACCATAGATTAGAACTGTCAAAAAAGAACATCGCGTTCGACCCGTCCATATTGCGAGGACACTATTATAGTATAGCCATAGAGTAATGGATCCCTCCTTAATCTATGGTATAGCGTTGCTTTTCCGAAACTCGTGCTGACTCGACACCATGTAGGCCTACCAATGTACACAATACCGGTAGTAAAAAAAGGTCAAAAACCAATACGAAAATCCACGGGGTTGTTTTGTCCCTGTTGCCCTGTTGCCCTGTTCTCGACGTTCACCTTCTCATTTCACCTTTCATAAATGTCGACATTAGGGCACAAGAAAACTTAATGCAAGCTCCAGCAACTGGCAAGTTATGATGGACGCGAGTTTGGATCATCATCCATGGCAACACTTGTATATGTGTGCCTACTATAAGACAAATATTTCCGGTATAGCGTCATTAAAATTCACTCATTCTTGACTGATCAGTTGAGAACTTGAGTGGAGAAGGTATCAACTGCACTAAAAATCGACTGTACTAAAAAAAACTGTACTAAAAAAACTGTACTAAAGAAAACTGTACTAAAAACCAACTGTACTAAAAAAAAACTATACTAAAAAAACTGTACTAAAACCCAGCTTTTTGAGCAGTCTGTACTTCTGTATAAGGCTCCGCCTCTTCACAAATTGTTACCACTCATCCTTGAATAATAAGTTTAGTACATTTTTTTTTTAGTACAGTTCCAGCAGCCTACCCCCCCCCCCCCCCCCCCTTCCCCAACAACGACATCAACCTACCCCCCTAACCTAACCAACAACTAACTTATTTTTCAAGGATGGGTGGTAACAATTTGTGAAGGGGAGGAGCCTTATACAGAAGTACAGACTGCTCAAAAAGCTGGGTTTTAGTACAGTTGAATTTTAGTACAGTTTTTTTTAGTACAGTTTTTTTTAGTACAGTTGGTTTTTAGTACAGTTTTTTTTAGTACAGTTGGTTTTTAGTACAGTTTTTTTTAGTACAGCTGGTCAATCCCCCTTGAGTGAACGTCAATTTGTGCGGGCAAGCCGCCCTTCTGGCTCAGCCAACTATAGGGCTCTAGAAACTCAAGTCAAGTCAGGAATGGGTTCGAGCCCCGCAGAAAGCATCGGTTTTTGCAAACATTATTCCCATTACCGGTCATTCGTGCCCCCAAATAACCTACCTGTTGGTGGGGTCGTTATGCAAACTGTGATCATAATCATCTGGTGCAGTAAACAAGCTCGCGATGTTGGTAACCTCTTGTTGTAAGAAACACGCCCACCACCCTAATTGAACGACAACATCCCCTATCTCCACATTTATCCTTCATTCAAAACGATAACACAGTAGGTCTACAACAAGGGCAAAATGACACAAAAGACATGAATTTCTTCAATACCCTTTGAAGAAAATCACATACGTTTCCGCTAAATTGCACAAATTATCCTTTCAATAGACTGTATTTTCTATAAAATACATAATAATTCTTCTTACTGTCTTTTTACGTTTTATCAGTCAGTGCTGCACGCTTCTCGTATAAAACTCTTTTTTCACTCAAGTTTCCTTTCTTCGTTTCCCTTTCATCTTGTGTACTGTCATCCCATATCTTCCACCCTCCCCTCACGTCTCACTTAATCATCGCCCCTTGTCTACCTTGTTCCACCCTGCAATGCCCTATCTTCCTTTCCATTCCCTTTTCTCCACATTCTAGTCATTAGATTATATTTCTCTTCCTCTTTCTATCGCCACGCCCCTCTCGTTCCCGCTCTGTTACTCGTGCAACAAGGCAGTAGTGGAAATAGAAATCTCGAGCATTTTACAATCGCTCGATTATAGGACTTCCGGTTTCGTCGTTGAACTACAGTAACTAAGACGACTACACGACAACTACCGTGGCTACAATTATATCCGGTTCAGCCCTTGAACCGACAATAACTGAGACGACTACACGGCAACTAACTTGGCTCCAAGTATTTCCGCTTTCAGCGTTGAACTACAATAATTGAAATGACTACACAACTACAAGTAGGCCTACGTCCGGTTTCGTCAGTGAACTACAATCACCGAGACGACTACTTTTGACTACAATTACGACCCAACTATAACAATCACTATCCTCTTCAACAAGAAGTATAGATCATGATTAATGATAAACGTTTGCTTCTAGGTTATTTGGGTGTAGACGGACTGGACGGCGATAACTGTTCAGAGAAAGCCGCGACTAAATCCGCATGTAAGACATGGTTATCATAATTGCTATAGTGTTGCTAGCCAGCATCAAACACAGTTCAGTAAAACAAAACTCTTCTTCCCATCTTCCGCGATTCCTAAAGAGAAATATTAGGTTTGACGACGCACTGTACTGATGACTATGATCCATTGGCGTAGGTGAATGATGAATGAGACGATGGAATGATGAGATGAAAGGTTATTTTATCAAGTATTTTGAATAGTGGAAAGGAGTCGGTTGTGGCCTTTTTAGGGAACCATCCCAGTATCAACCTGAACGAAAGAGGAAACCACAGAAAAAATCTGTCAGCATGGTCGACCATGGCGGGCATCGAACCCAGGTCTCCTGAATAACAGTACAGTGTGCTAGCCACTCGACCATCCGTCTCGGTAATACGTCAAAAATGTATACCATCAGTAATTGCCTGATTTTCCCTCCAATATCTCTCATCTTGGGAATCCTTTGAATGCTTGCATCGCATATAGACTATCAATAACAATATGGTTACAGGCGATTTCGATTTCCCTTTGTCAGACAGAGTGACTGACTCAATCTCACCTTGTTTTGACACATCCATGCCCCCCCCCCCCCTCCCCCTCCCCCCTCCTTCCGACACGACACACTCAGAACCGAATCTCTTCGTTGGAACATCATTTGACTGTAACGAGAAGACTGTAGCGAGATATGTTTGTCTCTATAAACAGCCAGTACGTCAAGACTCATTGCTATTCCGTCTTCCGCACTCCCGACAATCTACTTGGGTATCCCGAGAACCACATCAATCGCATTTAGATCACTGAATCTAAATAACTTAGCAAATATTGTTCAGCAACGTAGCTCACGTGCTTGCCCAGGAGAGAAGTCATTATGTCAGAAGGATAATAATCATTGTCAAACTTGTAGCCACGGTAGAAGGTCGTCGAACCAACTGAATAATTGTGAACAATTCGGTAGTATTCGGTAGTAACTACAAAAGATGTAGTTGCGTTTCTTATCTCGAATCTTGTCTTGATGAATCACAATACACTGAAAATATGACAGTGATACAATGATGATATTTGTGTTTGCCATGTTGGCAGACTATCGTCTTCTTTCGTGGATACAAGTGGAACACTTTATACCAATTGATGAGATCGAGGAAGAGCGAGGACTTCCATGCGGTTGGCACTTGGCTGTGTATTTTCTCTCTTGTACAGGGGTAGCACTGGTTTGGTCAAAGAACGCTGTATCGTCGTTCAGAAGACCTGGGTACGACTACCACCACGGTCAAATCATCCTGACAAAAAGGTTTTTCGTGGTTTCCCTGTCGTAAAGGTGAATACTGGGACGATTCCTCAACAACCGGCAATGACCGCAAGCATATCCCACTATCCAAGACAACTAAATGACCGGTCGACTCAAATATCGATCACCAAATTCATCGTTCACCGACGCCAGTAGAACTTCGTTATCAGTACAGTGCGTCGTTAAATCCAAAATGAATGGAAATAAATAAAGATCCGCATACGAACCATCACACGCCTAGTATTGTAAGGGTGTTGGAACTACACCCCTACTAGGTGGCTCAGCACCGCGGCGCTTGGCCATTGAGCACCCTGAGCACGTAGACCTCTTGCACCCCACTCGCTCGCTCGCTGTTTCTCTCCCCAACAACACAGTCTACACGAGGCGGTAACCTGCTCCCATCATAATTTCACTCAAATCCGAACAACGTGCATGGTACGATATATACCACTGACGATGCACGAGCTAAGATTATTGGCACCGATAAGATTCTCAAGTTGATAATATAAACACTGAACTTATGACGATCCCTGTTTGCTCAACGACCCCATAAACAGCTAGGTTATTTGAGGGGTACGAATGAGCGGATGACAGGTGAATAATGTTTACATAAAAAATAATGCTGTATACGGGACTAGAAATCACGCCCGACTTGACTACAGTTTTTAAAAGCAGTACCTTAGCTGACTAAGCCACGGGAGGCAGCCACTAAATGAATCGCTAAAGAAGTCAACAAGATGAGTGGGAAAAAAGAGCAAATGCCCAGTATTGATGATGACGATTGTTTTCTTCTTGGAGAATATTGTAGGTAAATTAGGTGGATTATTGAGGGTAAACGCGAAGACATTGTGTGGACCAAGTGTGCGCTTGCCCAGTTTCTCTCTCTCTCTCTCTCTCTTTCTCTCTATATCTCCTCTCTCTAACTCTCTCTCTCGTTCTGCTATAGTCAGAGCATGGTCATAGCATATAGTCGTCAGAGGTACGTACGTCATTTCCGTAACAGTGAGTTTCACAGACTGCCCGAGTATGGCGATTTTATAGACGTATTCACTTCAAAAATAATCTACGTGCACTGAATCGGGTGAACATCAAATTGTCGGAATATTCAATCGAAGAACCAGATTGTCGAAATATTCAGTCGAAGGACCAAATTGTCAAAATACTGGATGTGTTAGATTAGGTTTGATCTTTCGATAATTCGGACTTTCGACCAAATTGTATTTCGACAAAATGTAATATGGCTATACGCACTAGCATAACTGTGAGGGTAGCACCACTTGTAACCACTGGACTTCCAATATATTCGGCCGCCCTCCGTGGCTCGCTTAACTAAGTCACTGCTTCAGGAACTGGAGTAAAGTCGGGCGTGGGTCCGAGTACTGCACGCAGCACAATTGGCACGAGTTTTTGTAAACATTACCCATTCATACATTCAATTCAATAGTTTATTTGACCGTAGAAATCACAATACATAACAGGCATATACATATACACTTGACAGGATGTTGGACTCGTCTGATATAGTATGCAATAAAATGATTTAATGTCAGTTGGAGACATAATCAGATACAATAATAATAATGGTGAATTTGATAAAGGCCGTTACAATGATACAAATTCAAGTAATGCTCATATGCTCATTCGTACCCCCAAATAACCTGGCTGTTGGTGAAGTCGTTATTTGTTAAGCAAACAATAATCATAATCATCCACTACATTTTGCAATGAACGCTGTTCAATTCAATCTGAAATGGTTGCCATGTTAAAATATTCATCTTTCCGGCCTTAATAGTCATATTACATAATCTCTCTCTCTCTCTCTCTCTCTCTCTCTCTCTCTCTCTCTCTCTCTCTCTCTCTCTCTCTCTCTCTCTCTCTCTCTCTCTCTCTCTCTCTCTCTCTCTCTCTCTCTCTCTCTCTCTCTCTCTCTCTCTCTCTCTCTCTCTCTCTCTCTCTCTCTCTCTCTCTCTCTCTCTCTCTCTCTCTCTCTCTCTCTCTCTCTCGTTATATAAATGTACACAACATTTATCTCGAGATCAGGGGTTGAAAGAGAATATTTAATGAAGCATTCATTTTTAATCAACTGACTTACAGTTCAATTAGAGTCTAGAATGTACACTTATCGTCACGGGAGCCAGTCGCTGTTCAACACACTGCTGTAAACTGCCAACTTGAGTCTCGGTTACATGCTAAATAATAATTTACTAGGTACTTTTATCTGCATCTTAAAATTGAATAATGATTATTGACTGCTCCACCCCCACCAAATAGCTACGTTATCGAAGCTGCAAGTGCGCGGATGATGGATGGATACGTTGATCGCCCATACCTTAAGAGCCAAAAGGGTGCTTTTGGCGAAATATTAAAAAACATATTGAAAAATCTACATATTATTTTATAAATCTACATCAATTTTTCTTCATGGCGCATTCTAATGTGGCTTGCTCAGTTGCTCGATATGTGACTGCAAGTGTTCATGAACGACGTATTTTGCCTCCCAGATGAAAATGGCCTTAAAAACGCAAGAGAAGCATCACTCATAGTTTACGATTTGGGTAGTACCGACTGAAAATAAAATTTCTATAGCGGAACGAGTAAAGCAGGGTTTCCAGTTCAGATTTTTTTTGGTCGTCCGACACGATATCGGTACGATTTTTCACAGGCGTGTTTCCACTTGGCCTTTACCGTAACGTTTTCGTGACGTCATAGCCATAGCCGCCATTACCTCTATATGCACAGGCTTCTTTGAATGTTAGAAATTATGTTTAAAATCGCAGTTTTTATGGATAGATGAATCGATATTT
Organism: Brachyptera putata; assembly: GCA_907164805.1. Taxonomy (NCBI): domain Eukaryota; kingdom Metazoa; phylum Arthropoda; class Insecta; order Plecoptera; family Taeniopterygidae; genus Brachyptera; species Brachyptera putata. The sequence goes on from OU015463.1 coordinate 36,582,184, forward strand.
TCGGGAGTCGATTGTTTTTTTTCATTCTTTCGATATACAGTCATACAACCGGAAGCAGATGAATCACAATCGCAGTGTAACTTCCGGTAAAATTGTAATTTCGGCCGACAAAAGTTGGAGTTGAGTCAATAATCACGACACCGAATCGGTACCGAATTGTTGTCGTGAACCGCCATGTTTTTAGGTGAATACTGGCTTGCGATTGGGCAGTTGGGAAAATCGTGTCGGACGACAAGAAAAATCGGAACTGGAAACCCTGCTTAAGGCGTAATGAGGACCGACTTTGGACGATCGTGAACCCATGGATGACAATGCGATTGGTTTCCAAAATGTGGGAACAATTTTTTTATGGATATTGCCCTTGTGGGAGATGATATTGCCCTTGTGGGTTACACGGATCAAGGTTTCAGTCAATGGCTTGACATCAACCCTTGAGCATCAACCCTAGACTCGTGTAGACGGTACCATTGATCGAAAAACCCTTAACGTGCAGGGTTGACGTCCTTTTCGTTTACAACATGTTCTATTTTCGATCAAGGCTTGACCGAAACCAGCCAATCAGAAGATACTATTAATCATACTGCGCATCTTTCGTCGCGCAAGACCCACAGCGTTTATGTGGAGAAGTCACGTGATTGCTTCGACCAATCGGGAGAGATTTCAATATGGCCGTTTCTTGAACAGCTGACATTTGTTATGACGTCAGTGAGCTATCAAGCCTTGATGGCAGGATTGATCCGTGTAACTGCCTGCTCAATGTTTCAGTCAATGCTTCAATCAAGGGGTGATGCTCAAGGGTTGACGTCAAGCCATTGATCGAAACCTTGATCCGTGTAACTCAGGCTTTAGGAGAGATGGTACTGCCTCTGGAAGAGATGGTACTGCCTTAGAAGAGATGGTACTGCTCTTGGGGGAGATGGTACTGCCTCTGAAAGAGATGGTGCTGCCTTTGGAGGAGATGGCACTGCATTTGGAAGGTACAGTACTGCCTTGAAAGACATGGTACTGCTTTTGATGAGATATGATAGGCCTTCTTGCACTGAGAGAAATTTATGGTACTTCTAGCAGACTTGGCACTTGAGTACGTCTTGTTTTCCACTTTTATTTCGTATCGCAATGACAGGTATAATCCGTTTGCGACACATCGTGTACCACTTGTTCTTACACGCATACACGCTGAATGCGTTGCGCTCTCACTTTTCTGCCGGTAACTCCACATCATTTGTTGCGATGGCAACGGATCCAACCCCTACCCCACCCTCTCACTCTCTCTCTCTCACACACACACACATACACGTCACATTACTTTAGTTTGTTCCTCGAGCTAGGCGGTAATCCAGTTTTGAGGTTTACCCTTAGGGTTAAGGAAGGGAAAAACTTCCACCCTATCCCGCGCGCCACCCCCACCAAATTACAACCCGGGTTCAAATCCCCGTCACGTCACGGTGACTATATAGTCTATTGGTGAACAAGATATGGAGACTCATACGCCAACGGACATGTACACGTTACTCGAACAGTGTTTCCCTTTTTCATGAGGAAGAAATTCCTGTGACTCATCCAGATTTTCCAGGTATGTTCTAGTCAAATTCCAGTCATTGTCTGGGTTTTTACCAGCTGCAACCCCAGCCAAGATTGAGCATATAACGTGTACAAAATTGAAAGGAAAAATGAGTAATCTTTGTAATTTATTTCTGAATATAATAATATAACCTACATAGGGCCTGTAATATATAAGAAATATAAAAATTCAACATAAATATAATATTAACGGTATACATACACAACTGCCAGAGGCAACTTTTGTAGCCACGGATGCTTGAAATACTATAGGGCCTACCACTAATCAATTATTCGGCATTCTGAAAACAATTAGGGGGGGGGGGAGTTGAACTACTTTCCTTAACTTATCTAGGTTTTCATTATATTGTGAATATTTATTTATCGAAAATAATTTCATCTCAATCAGGGAGCGATGATAAGAAACGATCTATGATAATTAGTACTTTCTATTCTCATAAGATTTACCGTTTCATTGCCAGAGATTTATTTCACTTCCATTTTAACTGACGATCCTTTCTTGCAAACTGATAATTGATATTATCAAACGGATGACTAACAAAAATTAGAGTTTTAAAACCATAATGTACAGCTTGAGCCGCCAGTAACAGTCCATTTTCTACTTGGATATAAATTAGGTTGATTTTGCATAGGGTACCAGACAAACAGAAAACACGGCTTTATTTCTCGCTCATGCGTTACAATAGCATGGGGATTAAATAAGGCAAGTTTCACAATTATGCAGTAATTTTTGTAGAACCAACTCATGTACGCTTAATGATCGTTTCTAGCAGATTTATAGGGACAAATCACTAGTTTAGTTTAGTTTGTAGGTATCAATTCACTTCCATGGTAGGCCTACTGAATTAGTTTAATCAAAATATATCTATTTACATGGTTGTAACATTTCTTATTTACATGAGTATTTTAGTAACAAGGGAGGAATATTTGTATGGATGATCCCATGACAAGTCGCCGGCCGGTGAGCGTACCACCGGATTCCCGGTTATTGCATACAGTACATGTACACTTGCGCTCCCATAAAATGGTGTAATCCGAAATTAAAATTCTGATCTAAATAAAATGTACGCACATTCAACCACTAATTTTTTCGTAGACTATGCGTGGAGTTCGTTCGCACATTGTCTTCGAGTTCTGGTGCTTATAATATCAGTATATTTTTTCAGAATGCATTTTAATGTAGCTTGATCGACCACTTTATGTGACCGCATAAGTATACATATATGTAGGCCTACATATATCAGTTTTCCCTTACTTCACCTCCCATACCGACTTTTTTTAGTGAGGTTAGATTGGTTAGGTTGTTGCATTACATAACAGAAAGTAATGTTGTGGTCCGTATAATGGAGTGCGAATAATTATTTTGATATTTGAAAATGATAATTTCCCACTTAAATAAATTGATATAAAATAACTCCCGCTCTATTACGGTGAGAAAAAACATCTCCTTTTCATAATTCAATACAAAAACAAATTAACCTATCGTAAGTATAGTAAAGCTGGATGGGAGATAACAAAAAAAGGAGCCCATCACACATATCTACATGAGTGCTGAAATCAACTGGAATATGGTAATGTGAGTGTCACAATCTAAAACTTGTACACTCATTAATGCGATCGCCTACATGTGATATACTAATGTGTTATTATTAGTATTTATACAATGCACACCGTGAATCAACTACAAATAACACAGTAGTACCACCGCCATTAACTCGTTCCGAGTGTGCGTTTCATTTCATTACAGCACGTCTAGAAACATCAAAGCAACATTAAACAGTAATTACATGCATTGTTATCAACCCTTCGATGCACGGGACGCCCTTGGGTATACGATAGCGTGGACAACATTTAGACAGAGAGATAGGATTAACTCATTATACCACACCTCCGAGCGCCGGTTCTTCGAGGTAGAGACGTGCAAGATTTTAGTGGTGCCGGATAGTATGGGGTGCCGGATAGTATGGTGTACCGGATAGTAGGTGTGCCTAATAGAAGGGGTGATGGGCAATATGAGTGACAGGTAGTACGGGTGAAGGGTAGTAGGTCTGACAGTTAGCAGAAGTAGAGACGTAAAAGGGTTGGTGGTGCCAGGTCGTAGAGGCGCCGGGTCGTAGAGGTGCCGTATCAGAGACCTGCAAGATGTTGGAGGTGCTTCTAAATTTGGAGGTGCCGTATCACGTGGAAGGTCTTAGGAGTGCCGAGTAGTAGGGGTGTCTGATAGCACGGGTGCCTGGTCGTGGAGGTGCCGTATCAGAGCCGTGCAAGGAATCAAGAGGTGCCGAATAGTTGGGATGCTTGGTTGTAGAGCCGTATTGCCCGTATCACAGACGTGCGCAGGTCTTGAATGTTACGTATTAGTTAGATGTGACAAGTAGTACAAGTGCCTGGTCGTAGAGATGCAATATCATAGCAGTGCAAAAGGTTAGTGGTGACCTCTAGTAGGGGCAACTGGGCGTGGAAGTGCTGTTTCAGAGACGTGCTAGGTGTTGGAGGTGCCCATTAGTATGGGGGTCAAATAGTGAAGGAGTAATATATGACGTCCGTTATTACAAAGTCCAGTAAGCCTTATTCTCAAAATGAGTGAAAACACACAGCATATAGGCCTACGTAACCACGATGTTACCCGGTTCAAACTACCAGTGAGAGCTATCTAGGCTTATACGTTGGTAATTCCGGCCCTGAAGCAGCAGATCAAAATATATATATATATATATATATATATATATATATATATATATATATATATATATATATATATATATATATATATATATATAGGCCTACATTTATATGAGTGTAGTTTTGAAAAATGACCAACATAATAAAATATTGCGCAATCAAGTTGTGTGTGACAAATATGTTCAGTTCGTAGTCATGTTTTCTTTTCTACTAATTCATACATACCGGTAGTGATGTATTTATTGAATGTACGTTCCAAAAGAAAGAGGCTTCTTCAAAGAAATCTATACTTCGTTTACCATGCAGATCGGCAGTGTATATATACGCTCTAGTCGTGTAGTGGTAGTCAAAACTTCCTACCCTACACATTCTCTAGGGCATCCCTAACCCCCCAGCACTGTTGCCAGATCCGAATGCCGGGATGTTCGCTATCACACACTCTTTTAATCTTCAATCTTTGTGGGTAAGATTTCCATCCTGGATCCAGCTTGATTGCCGTACGGATCTCCATAAATTAGTTTCGAGTCAGTCTACCGTGTGAGCCGGCGACGAGGCTATCCGCTCTGTACTAGCCCCTCGGGGAGGTTCGATAGACGTCGACACAAGGCGTCATAAATTCCAATCGAGCTCCGTCAATGGATCAGGTACACGAAATACGATGTTTATTACAAACAGACAGCTTTCAGGAATTGTACATGCCCCCCCAATTCAGGAATGTCTGTGGTTGCCATACAGAAAATGACCTATACTCACTTACAAACTTGGTGAAAATCATATTTTCAAACTAGCTCAGCTCGTCGAGGTATATAGTGAAAATCCCGGTTTTATTAGCTTGGAAAAAAAACTTGGAAAAAAGAGTTGTACAAAATGTATTAGATGTACATAAATTGTATTTTTTGTCTCGCTTTGGCATAAACTTTATTATAAAAGGAAAAAACTGTCATTACAAAATGAAGAAGTATCGTACATATGATTATACCACGTAAAGAATGATAAATAAATTATAAAAGTTTTACGAGGTTAGTATCATATATGATTTAGTGGTATTATAAGGAAATGGTAACAATTTGTAGATATAAATTAGCAGATATCTGTTAACTAGAGTAGTATATGGTTAGAAATTACCGTATCAAATTCAAAAACCCATTTGATGGTTGGTTGAAGTGTGTTCGTATTCAATTGCATGGGTATTATCCAATAAAGCCCACTGGGTTTTATTGGGATGGGTAGTTTCAGGCCAACCCCGCCTACACCTACCCACGGCGTACCATTTTCAGAGTCAATGTTCAGAGAAGAAATTACTGTGGATTCATAATAAACATTCTCATTAGTTTAGCTATATATGTTACTCATTTGTGTATTAGGATCCATGGTAAGATGTAAAATAAAATTTCTGGTTCAAAAAAATTATCGGGGTTTGAATTTCAATTACGTGTTTTTGATTGATTAGTATGTGCGCAAAATATTTGTTAAATCCCCCTGGTGGATGATTTATCCCTCACATTGCTGCAGAGGACTCAGATCTTTTTCTACGTTCAATTCACCAAGATGTTTCTTTTCTATATTTTGTTTTTCCAATTAGTAATTATCCTCCTTCTGATACTATTTTCTAATTTCTTTGTTCGATTTTCCTGTTCTTTCTATACACTATTTCTTTGAAATATATTTGTCGTTAATGTTTCAAGTGTATCTAAAGCTGTTATCGTTCGTGTACCTTAATTTTCTTCTTATATATATATATTGGGTTTAACGACGCACTGTAATGACAGCGAAGGTCTATTGGCGTCGGATGGATGATTAATGGGGTGATGGGATGATGAGATGAAGGATTCCTGGTTAATGGGAAGGATAGTGGGAAGGCAGCGGTCGTGGCCGACTTATTGTGGGAGCCATCCCGGCATTAGCCTAGACCACAGAGGGAAACCACGAAAAACCCCTGTAAAGATGGTCGGCGGCGGGGATCGAACTGGGTCCGAAGTTCCCGTCGCCTACCAGATCACAAGAGGCGAGCGTGCTAACCACTGCGCTAAATGTGCTGGTAATTTTCTTCTTGTTTACTGAAACAGAAGAAATTGAATGTATTGATGAACGTAATGATGTACGTCCCCTTGGAAGCTAAACTAATTGGGAAGAGCTACTAATATCTATAAATGGCACTGCAGTAAATCATGAAGTTGGGTCAGGGGCGGACTGGGAGCAAAGGGCCCAGGCGAGGATCAAGCCCGGAGAAAACCTAAAATACAACCAGAATGCATTTTTGCGAAACTCGCACGGCTGAGCAATGCAATAACATTTTAAAAATAAATTCACAAAACGTGATCTGTAAGGTGCAAAGAATTGTATCGTATTGCATTGTATTGTGGTGTATCATCATTTAGTGAACATATCCAGTGACTGAAATCACCGGTTAAGTATTGAACAGTAGAATAAAATTAGTAAACTTAAATATGAGTATTGTTGTTCAAGTATTATCCAACGTCAGCTACTATACACACTATAAATTGTATTACAATTTTTTTAATGATGAATAATTATAATTTATTGGCCATAACCTATCTACTCCCATCACCCATAACACAGGCACGCCACCGGACCAGTCCGCCCCTGTAGTTTGGTCGATCTTAAGACCATGGTGATTGGTGGCCATCAGAAGACAACGATTGGCCAACTTTTAGTATCAACAAAAATAAAGCTTCCAAATTAGTCACCAGAATTATCGACGCCGGTGCGGATTGCAATAGAAAGTCACACAAACATGCTGAATATTATAATTTCAATTACATGATATACGCTTTTTTCACAAAAATAATAGGCCTATTACTTCAACCCACACAATTACTATCTAAGGTGAAAGTCCCACTCAACATTAAACTTTCAATTATATATATCCATCCATCCCCCCCTTCCACACGCCACACTCTAAAACGTGGATTGTCGGCTATAGGAGAGCCTATAGTGTTGTCACTTCTCCATCTCTGCAAGCATATCTCACTTTTTCTCACTTACTGTTTTGATGGTGAGAACAGAAAAATTACATTTGAGGATGTAATAAAATTGCGGTTGCTGTACATTTATTTGACATAATGGACGATAGAAATGAACTTATGAAGTAATTGGAAGAAATGAAGCTGCTAGAATCTATAATGTGAGGCGAGATGCGTTTGAATGACCGGATGCGCGATTCCTTTTGTAATTGGTTTATTGCATGTTGTACCTTCAGTGTTGAACTTTTACTTTGCACATGTATTTAGTTTAGTTTCAACTTTGTATTTGTATGGCCGAAATAGAACAGTACTTTGTAAGGTACGGTCTCGACCGGTGCCGGATGCATTGAACTATTAGTAATAATAATAATAATAATAATATATAAAATGGAGTTTTTTGTCGCCCGTTAACTGCAGCGCGAGAATTCGTTGACGTTTTAGATCCAGCAATATGCCCAACAAAGAGAAGTACATGAAATTCAAATAAAATTATAGATGGTTCACAGATACTTTAATTAGTAATAATAAATGAATATTCTATAGTAGGCCTTCTACAAAACAAAGACCTCGTCATTTTAATAATATAATATACTTACATATACGCTAGTATTTTATTTAAAATTAATACATAACGTTATGCAAAATGTCACTAACCCTCATAAACTATAAAGTCTCTCTCTACCACAAATATTGAAGTTAGAATCATATATTTAGTATACATAATGTAGTTCTATGAACGTTATAAGGAGTTGATGTAGCTGAGAGCTTTCATAGGCTTTTAGCTTTAGAGAAAACCCAACAAATATGAATAAATATTACGGTTCTACGGTGCGTCAACAAAGTAACTTGGGCTATATAGGTTAAATGCAACACATCTAGTTATGAGCCTGTTATAAAAAGTAAACTCTCTGTGGACACATAACAGTCGTTTGCCAGTCATATATCTCAATATTTTACTTCACAGATATTTCGCATCTAAAGTGAGGCTGTTCACATACACCAAAGATGTACTGGGCCTATACAAAGACAGTTCATCTATGGCTCGCCTACTTCTGCAATTAGTACTCATGGTCGCCGCCGTGGTAAATGATTGGTAGCAGCATAATCCAACATGCCTGTAGCCCTCTCTAGCAAACTGCATAGGTACTAGAGGTACTACAAGTGAGGGGGTTAAAAGGGAGTGCTGAGAAAGAAGTTTGGGTAGAACTGTGGTCAAGTTTTATTCCAACACTGTGTGAAATGTCTTGGTAATCTTTCGTCTATGCTGACAATCAGCCTGTATACGCACACAATGAATGAATGAAGTGTGTGATCAATTGTATAAGCACGTGGTCGGTCGATTCCTAGAAAATCGAGCTCATAACGTTTGTTAACATCTCACGAATAAGTATCCAACAGATTGGTGATATACCGTAGGCCCTAACATAATTTCATGATGAGTGTGTATTTTTTAACTATACCTCTTATATTGAAACGCTGCATTCCCTTCCATGAATATATATATATATATATATATATATATAAATTCAATCCCGGTCAGCCCCAGTCGATCTAGCACTCGAGCACTTGGACACATTAGGCCTACCACTCATTATTTCTGTTATTTATACCCTTTGCTACGGCGACCACCACACAGTATATTACCTGCACATAAAGCGTATGTGCATGTTCTTGAAAGTCACTAACGCACTTTAAGGGGGTTGATGATGATTATGAATAATCGGCCGCATAGCAGGGGTGGTCACAGCACACGTAGCGATATACCTCTTGTTCGAGATACCGCCAGAGAACAGTCCTGCAAGGGGGGAGGGAGGGCACAATTGTGCAACGTCGCAATGCGGTGCCGAGTATAATCCCTCTCTCACGTTCTCTATTCCTGTGTACAGTCATCCCTTTCCCTCCTGCTCACCCGCACTCTTGCTATGCAAGATGTACACCGTCGTCATCGGGGGCCCTAGGGAATACAGGGCTAGGGGCGGATATGGATGCAAAAAGTCACTCGTCTTGAGATGACCACACCTTTTGACTCACTCTACATACACAGATATATATCTATATATAATAGCCGCCCTCGGTAGCTCAGTCAGCTGAGGCACAACTTTAGTAACCGAAGTCACCGTTGGGCACGAGTTTGGGTCCCGCATAAGGCATGGGATTTTGTAAACGTCCTTTCACTTATCATCACAACATAGTTCCATAATCATCTGCTCATTCGTACCCTCGTATAACCCGGTATAACCTAGCTGTTGTGTGGCCTATCATTTATAGGCCCTACATTAATAATATAATGCATGGATATATTCCTTTTTATTTATATTGGGTTTTAGCGACGCACTATTGGTGTCGAATGAGTGGTTATTGGGTCGAATCTATTGGTGTCGAATGAGTGGTTATTGGGATGAAGGTTTCGTAAGTAATGGGAAAGGAAGCAGACACATGCTCTATATTGCATGAATCATACCGGCAGTAGCCTCCAGCCAGAGATAGACCAAACCCATGTAAAGAGATTCACCCTCACCTCCCGGGTCACATGAAGAAAGCGCGTTACCAACTGAGCCGAACTGAGCTGCATGAGCATATATATATATATATATATATATATATATATATATATACTGGCGCATGTAGCTCAGTTGCTAACAGTGGCCAGCGTTTTAGGGTCTATAACTTCCCGAGTGTACTAAGGAATATTAATTTGGCATCGGCAAATTACGACCAAGTGTTTGATGGCAACAAATGTAACAAGATAGCTTGTTTTGTATAAAATTCTTCATAACCCAAACTATTTTATATCGACTCATTTTAATAGTTGTCCAAAAGTTGACGACATTCTGTCGAGCCGTTTTTCACATTTTCGGTGAACGGAATCGAAAGGAACGGAAAACGAGTCTGAATTTCAAGCAAATCGTGTCTGTCTATATATCATAGTGCCACCTCTATGACAGAGATCTAGATCACTTTATTGACTCGCCTAGAAAGATATTGAAAAGTTGGACATTTTGTCGACCAGACGCTATATTTTTTTTTGAACAAAATCGGAAGCGGAAAAAATGGTATGATTTTTTAAGCAAATCGTATAGCTGGACTAATCTCACGCGATGTCTTGTTGACTAGTCTATTATTGTAACACCGTACAGCATGTCATTGTCCACTTGCGACCTGTAAGCACTTCAGAATAACCTAGACCGAAAATGCCTCAAAAGTCACTGTTTTTATTACTAACTGGCACTAACGGTCTGGACTTGAATTCACTCACCCAAATTATATGAATGAATGAAGTCGAAGTAATTTTATAAGCCTAATAGATACGACCTATGAACAAGATTGTAATATACCGATACAAGTGGGTGTATTTTATATATATCATGGATAAATAGCCGGAAAATGAAGTTATGCTGTGTCGGTTTACGTTTTGTACTTGCGTTTTAAAACTGTCGTTGGACGTCAATTAAAGTGGAGCCAAGTTCGGGGGACAGAAGAGGCGGTGGAATACGACTTTCTTCGAGTTGGTTTTCTAATTATGATGAACCATATGAACCATACGAAGAGTAAGGTATGATTTATGGTGGAACCAGCAGGAATCGTTGCAACGAATCAAAATCGGTAAGTGGCCCGCCTGTATCCCAGTAAATCTTCTCCTCTTAGAAATCTCGTGTGCAAACTGTCATCGCATCAGCAGGCGCGGAGAGGTAAGGGGAATTGAAGTAGAGGCACGAGTGCTGTCAAACTAGGGATACCCCAGAACAATTGCCATCAGGCTGCATGGCCTACAATAGGCCACCTCTCAGGGGACATGCACTTTCAAAACCTTCTCTCCATTGTTTATTATATGCTCGAGCTTGTTAATTAGTACGTCGACTATGCGAGGGACAATTTTACATTTCGAAGAGTCTAAGCTTTAAAGTAGCTTATATATATATATATATATATATATACATATATATATATATATATATATATATATATATATATATATATATATATATATATACGTGAGGATTTCATACGCTATAGCTCCAGTATTTTGTCGAGTATTTGTATGGTTAGGAGAAGGGGGAGGGGGGATTGCGGACATGGAGAGAAAGAGTAGAGCTGCCCACAAAGTCATGTAGCGCAGCGAAAAGGCACCCCTTTTCATAGACGTACAAGTAATCAACAGAATTAACTCGACGTTATATCAACTGAACTAGAATGTATTTTTTTAATAATTTTTCTAATCTCTACTCCAGACCCAGACAAACCTTGTAAAATCTATTCCGATCCCATTGACTGAAATCTGTGCATGCTGCATTGATAATAAGACTGATTGAATGATGAACTATACACGTAGTTGATGATGTATTTTGTCCTGCAACATTCACCAGTGAAACGATTCCTTCGAGCCGACATTCAAAGCTCCCTTAAATTGGCCTGCCTTTTTTTATAGCTCTCTGTGATCACATTCCCATGTTTCCCGTAGTATTTCTAGATTGTTGTAGAGTTCAAGACGTCGTTTCCTGTTGTTCCCATAAGAACATAGGATCAACTTCTCCTTGTTGTCTACTACAAGAATCGCTAAATACAAGTAACGTTTTACAGAAAACAACCGAGCTGGCAATGATAATAACAAACAAATCTGAGCAGCCACGCACACAGTATCGATTTAGCGTATACATGTTCACATGTTTCGTTTGTTGGCTTTGTCGTCGTCTTCAAAACAATTATCGAAAGAGAATTTTTTCGTCAGAAAAAATTGTGAAAATTGTCAAATCGCCTCACGTCGTTACATTACGATGACTATGAGTACGGCTAGGATGTTTATGCACAAAAAATGCAATTAAACATGTTTGCACGTAATGTTGTAAATACCAAAATATACCATAGATATTGAAATATGCACTTAAAATTAGATGAGGTATAGTGATTGAAATTTTGTAGTCATTTGATTTTAGTCGCATTGATAACAGATTTGCATTTATAAAGGGGGGAAACAATACCTATACCGGTACATATCCTGTAATGTGCTATTGCTAATATGTAGCCCTGGTGCGAAGTGTGATTATAGATAGGGCCTATATGGACTTCGCTACCTTTTTATAGGGAAAACTACAAGTTACACTAATCTTGCACACACTGTTCCCTTCTAGACGACAACTAAAGACTTCCCAAGTCAACCAAATCAGGTGAACAAGGAAACATTCATTCAGAAATAGACAACCAAAACAGTTAACACGGAAAAATTCATTAGGAAGTAGGCCCTCAAATAATATAACATTAAACATTAAACAATTAGTATTTTCGAGAAATGTGCGATGTCCCCCACACTGGCGTCGGAACCTGGGGGGGGGGGGTGCTCCTCCAACTTTTGGCCATGGGGGGGCAAGAAAAAGGTCTTGCAAGACACAATTTGAAAAGACGAGAGATAGAAAAGACGAGAGATAGAAAAGTCGAAAATAAGGAGAGAAAGAAAAAAAAGGAAAAAAAATTGAAGGAAAGATGTAGGTAGGTAATATCTTACGTAGATTCATATTTTACATTGCATAGAAAATCAAAAATCAGATGAGCACTTTTAGGTCTATGAGAAAATTGATTTTGGCATCTAAATCTCATCTGAAACAGGAACAACCATATTAAAAAAGATGTAATTTGAAGAAATTTGATGTATTGTTTCGAAATGACAGCTCTGGTACATAGTTTATGAGTTTGCAGAAATCAACAAGAACAGTACGCTTCTTCCAGATGTAATTTTTTTTTTTTTTTTTTGTAAATTTCCAAAATTATAACAGTCGTAACAATGATAATAAAGTGAAATGGAGACAGGGAACTTCCAATAAGGGTCATTTCTAGGGGTGGGCAAAGAGCGTGACTGCCAGGTGCATCAAATTTGAGGGGCGCTATCAGCGCATATTTGTGATATTCTATGAATAATAATACTCCATAAATTATATTCCATTTTACTCATGCATTATTGGATGGAGTAAATGTTATTATTCGAACAGCATTGTTATCGAATGATAGATTAATTCAGTGTTTTATTTTCTTGGAACAGACATACAGCAAAACTAGCTTCCTTACCACGCTGAAGAATTCATGAATTCCAGAAATTTCTTGTAGTTCCCAAACCCGTAAAATCGTATTTAAAAAGAGAAATTATCGAAAATTATACTGCGGGGCTTGATTCCTCCCGCACTTGCATTCACTTTCAATGTGCGCATTCAGTTTTTCAAAACGTATCGACGCCCCTGGTCCCCCATAAACTGTACATTTGCCAATTTTACCATCATCGAATATACGCATTTATAGAAAGAAATTACCAATTATGCAGTTACATGTACAATAAAATGTGCATTTTTGAATTCAGGGGCACGCACTTGGAAAACAATTGTATATCGTGACGGTACGATCAAAATCTCACAGAGAAAATATGATATTGCACTTCAACATTCTACCCCTAATGATGAGCAATAGCAAGAGCACGAATCACACTTGCGTGAAGTGACTTGGTAGAGCCACTGATTAGTACCGTATACAAAATGACGCCATTGCTATCAGTTAGCAGTGGCTTTGCCAGCGGCGAGTATAGGGGAGTGGGGTTAAAGGTCCCCCACAGCTAGCAGGCACGGTGTAATTCAATGTTTAATACCTATAAGCTTGTGTATCCATCATGAATATTTTTCAATTCAACATATAAGCCTATTAGTAACAAAGAAGATTTCAGGAGAATGAAAACAAACTAATTGATCTAGATCACTGAAATGAGGAACAATTAAACCATCAACTATAGTTGCATTGGATGTTTGAGCAAGATAACTCTTTAATAAATTATAAATGTGTTATCTCACGGACACGGTGATTTCGTCGTGTCGAAAGCATACAATCGGAAATAACACTCGACGTTTCAATTACCATCCCGATACAATCAACATTTCGACGCAATGCAAGGAATGTTATTCCTAGTAATTGGTACAACTTCACCTCGGTATTTAGCGCGCGCAAAGATCAGCTAATCAACAGACACAGGTCGATAAATGCTTGGCATTTCAGTCATTCTTGGACGTGTAATGTTATCAGCATTGTCAGTTTTGTTACCATCAAACGGCAGAGACATGCGAAAGTACTGTGACGGATTGGCCGTGATCATAATTCAGTTTGATAACGTGATGCTGTCACCACCTGCTATACTAACAGGAAAATAATATGAGTTTGAATTTAGATTCAACGTGTGCGGTCTAACTTCGGAAGGCAATAGGCTGGCATTCAAGCCACTGTCTTAATAATAATGGCCTATCTAATTTGAGAGGTAAGCAGGGAAAGCGTCGGATATGAGGTATTAAAATGATGACAAATTTTAATATTAACTTACCAACAGTTGACAGAAGTTTATTGTAATCCAATGATATACCACAACTTACACGGTTTCATTATATAACAAGTATTCAACAAGAGATTACACGGGTATTAGTATATAACAATGATTTGATGAAAGATACACAGATTTTACATAAATGTTCATATGAGAATTGAGTATGGTTTTTAGGAAAAGATGAATGCTCTCAAAAAGGTGAGAAAAGCAAGCTACGAAAAGTAATCTTAGGATTCTTAGGATGAATAGCAAACTACGAAAAGTAAGCTGAGGGTTGATAGCAAACTACAAAAAGCGAGCTGAGGATTGATAGCAAACTACAAAAAGAAAGCTGAATTAAGAAGGATGAGAGTTTTATCTGATACCGAAGACCAAGCTCCGAGTTCGACTGATTTAGTACTTGAGATGTACATATAACCTTGCTATTGAGATGGTATTACTTTTAAAGGTACACAATATATTGATACGTTTTCGAAATAAGTTCGAAATAACACATTAGTCAAAATAGTTAAACATTGGAATGATGTGATTCATGATATTTATAATAGCAATAATTTAGCTTTAACCCTTTACAGTACGACACTTGAAAATATGGGACTGCGACGAGTGGTCAAAATTGGCTAGCACACTGAACCGTCGTTCAGGAGACCGGGATTCGATTCCCGCCATGGTCGACCATCTTGACAGGGATTTTTCTTGGTACCCCTTTGTCGTTCAGGTCAATACTGGAATGGTTCCTTAACAACAGGTCACGTCCGACTTCATCCCACTATCCCAAAAAAAAACATCTAATAAAATATCCTTTCATCTCATCATTCCTTCCATCATCTCGCATATCATTCACCGACGCAATAGATCGTACTCATCAGTACAGTGCGTCGTTGAACCCAATATAGGTAGATAGAAAATATGGAAATCTAAAATATTAATTTTCTAATTACCAACAAATGCTAGTGACTGTTTTTACTTGCTGGTAACCCTATAAATCACTTTCCGTAATATTTACTATTAGTATGTGCTGTTATACGGTTTGTATGAAAATGTGTTTCGGCATATTCAAATTCGTTGCCGACTTAATTAGGGAGGATTTGCTGGTGATTCCACAACATTTCTGTGATGCTATTGAGTTGTTTACCAAGCAGCAGACATACCCTCCTTGTGTTATCACATTATTTACCAGTTATTTTTCCAATATTGGATTATTCCCATCGTTCTTGGCTTGAATAATGATATTAAGCCTTCATTATTTTACGCTGTTCAATAATTTCAATTTAGGAACAATATTGATCATTTTAGCGTAACAAGCGAATAGAATTTGGGTCTGTTCTATCTTTGATATCAGACTTGGCCAGGTTCTATCCTTGATAAATAGTGACGTTTTAGTCCGAATTACCAATCATTGGAAATATATTCCGGACGTGTTAATTGATATAAACATGAGTCTTTTTATGCAGTTCATGGACACAATGATGATGATGGTCATACACAGCCTGTCTGGCAAACTGCGAGTCAACGATGTATCGATTCAAAGCTGCGCGTCAACGCTTAATCAACTCGACTGATCGACACACGATGAATCGAGCTACTGACTCGCAAGTGCACTGATCAGCTAAAAAGCAATACACAGTCATCATCGTCCCTTAATTCCCGCTCTTATTGCCGAGAAGGTTCAAGAGGCTATCGTCAAACAGATAACACAGGTCACTAAAAGGTCAACGCGCAAGTCTGGCAAATAGACCATTATGCTTATTCATTGCAAGCTTGCGGCAGTGATGGGAAAATTACGTTAGACTGTATTATCAAATAGTAACCATGTGAATCATATCAGCAATAAGGGAGCATTCAATTTCTCTCACGGTCGACTCCTTCAAAAGAAGCCAGGTCGAAGAATTTGAGCCCGTTTAAAGGAACATTCGATCACATGGATACAAAATATTGAAAACTGGGTGCACCAATGACTTGATCATACATTCCCTCATAAAAATACGTTCATCTTTGAAAAATATTTAAATGACATTGATTTCAAATAGGGGTGGTCACCCTGTACATTATTCCTTCTTCATTTGGCAGATACAAATGAAAGATAACGAATGTACAAGACAAACATAGCGATGAGAAGAGGAGTTGGAGGGGACAAACTTGTTTTTGGTTATTTCTATGTCAATCAAGTAGCAATGGTACGACAAAACCAGTCATGTAGGAATAGATAGAACGACGAAACAACAAAGTCTGGTGGCGTGTAGTTTTCACATGAAAAAACATTTCACGATAGGCAATAGACATAGGCCTACACTACCATAGTTCACTCTTATGTCGGAACAAAATTAAATTGCCCTTGCACAGCGCGCCTCCATTCCACATTCCGCTTATATCTGGAAGTTGTGCGTTCGCCGACCACTTCATGTGGGAGCTGCGATCTGGCCGATAGTCATTCACAATCTACAATCCAGGGCGATTGTCGCGCTTGATAACGGTCGGTAGATGCACTACAGGGTGAATGGGTTGTAGCAGGAAGTAAAATAAATTAAAGAGTGATCAGTTTTATTCCAACATTGCGTGACATGTCTGTAGAGTATATCTACCAACTACGATTCCATTGTAATTGTACGATCCGGGATAATTTGGGTATAACTTGGACAAATTGCAGCACGAGAGTATTTGGTATCATTAACTTCAGACTTTTCCATAATCAAAATCCGCGGAAATACGTTCAATAAGTTTTTTTATGTAGGTTGAATTGAAATTAAAATTGAATTGAATTTATCATAGGTCGACACTAAAAATTAGAAATTACTTCAAACTGGTCAAGTTTTGATTCTAATGGAAGCTCATAACATCAGGACGAATGTAATTGCATTCAAATGATATTTGCTACCAAACTAATGTCAGCAGAGGTCAATTTTAAGGTAAAACTTGCAGTTGAGTTGGTTTTAAGAATGAGACGTCTCGAATAACTACGAAAATGTTATCTCTAGTTATATATCAAGAATATATTTCATAATGTATACACTGATTGAATCCAATAATATCCGCACTTCGAGAAATCACGATATGGGAATCAATTAGAATCAACAGCTAGGTTATATAGGAGATTGAAGTCGATTGATCCGACTGAATTGTAAAATACGACTTTTTGAACCTCATCATAATGTAGGTTCTAATGAAAGTTGAAGCTTTTCTCACACGGATAACAAGTAACATTTTCCCAATACGTTTCTCGTTGACTTTCTTTCAAATGAAGTCAACAAATGGATTGAATTATGAGAAATTGGAACTGCATTGGAAATGTGGAACGATTAGTGATACATAGACAGAAAATTTGTAACATTATTGTACTGATCAATTGTACGAATAACACATCAATTTTACCGAATTAAATTAATTAAAGATGAATTTGTGAAGTAGATCAATTTCAATTAGATCAAGTGATGCTGCATTTCGACAATCATTTCAAAGGTTGATAAATTACCACATCACAGAAGCATATCAAAAGATTACTTCATTGAAAAATTACCCCATCACAAAAGGCATCCCTGAAGATGACAAGTGATATCTTGTCGAAACGTCGGAACAACAACGGATCTTTTCAGATCCCGCAATTGTATTCTAAAGAGCGAACGTGGTTGTCCCGAGAAAAGAGTTTAACATATGTATATAGATATAAATATATATATATATATATATATATATATATATATATATATATACCTATATATATATATATATATATATAAATATATATATATATATATATAAATATAAATATATATATATATAAATATAAATATATATATATATATATATATATATATATATATATATATATATATATATATATATATATATATGTATATATATATATATATATATATAATATATATCCTGATGTAATTATTAAAATCCACACTTCCGATGAGTTGGAAGAAGTTTCATATTTTCAATGTGTAATTAAATTAAATTTCAATTAAAATCGAATCACCGTATGTGCTCGGATTTTTGCGGGCTATGTCTAAGTGAAAAAATATTTTTTCCTTGAAAATACGAAGAAAAAGAACTAAATGTTTCTCTATTCATTGCACTAGATCAGGTAACTTACCCCAGGAGTGTTGCCTTTGGGTCCATAGGGAAAGTGAGACCATCCCAGTTTCGCCTCCCGACTCGTGTCCAACAGGACCACTGCAAACAAACAAGTCAACAGTCAACAAAGGGAACAAATATAACACAATAATCGAACCAGATTTCAAAATAGTGATTGCTACATCCAAATCGACAACCTTGCGGGGAAAAAAGCCAAGGAAATAGAAACGGATTACATATTTCCACATAAATCGGACCAGCCATTTTGATGGAAAAATTAAAACTAATTTTTATAAAACATTTTCAACGAAATGATGAGCATGTGCATATTACAGGTGCACCAAGCAACAATGCCCTACTGTTTATTCCCATAATGCCTACATTACCTGCAATCCTTCTTTTCGAACATAGTATTTCCCGTATTTCCTACAACACCAGTTCCTCTACTTTTCATATTGCCAACACTACTCTTCCCTACCCCACCCCGCCCATCAGAGAGAGACAAGGAAGTGTTTAGGCGATACTAGACACTTTTGGGGATTGGAAGAAGTAAGAAGGAGGAGACGTGACGTTGTATACGATAAGCAATAAGGGACAAAAATGGTAAAAAAGGATGGCAGGTAGTACAGGCAGTGTGGTACACATGAAAGATTCCAGCCGTCTCAATTGCCAACTGGCACGGCCAACTAAATTGAATTGTCTACCGGTGTATATTATATTCACACATATCGCGATCCAACTGCAATTGACAACTCAGTAAATGTCGGTTTCGCGCAAAATAGGAATGGAGCAGCCAATCAGGAGTGAGTAAAATTGTAATCAAGCTTATATCTATTCGATATGTAAGATCGAAGGTCGAAGATCAAAGTTTGTAGAAGACGACAGAAGTGACGACACACTCTTACTGCACTCCCATTGGTTGTTTGGCTAGTCGGAAGATGGTTGGCGTTTTTACCAACCATCTCTAGCCCTCTCTATCCTCAACAACCCAACTCCAGTCAATAACAATCGAATTGGTGTCACGTTCACATGACCAATTGGGAATTTCAGTTTACAGTTGGACAAGTCAATTGGTGATTGGGACAAGTGTAGTTGTCCGTGTACCGTGCAAGAACACACCTGAGACATCGCACTGCACCACGACATATTGTAACAGCATTAGAACGACACCCCTATAGATCGCGATGCTGATTATTGTTTGCTCAAAATCTGAACAGCTTGACCATTTGGGAGTATCTAATAGCAAGGTGATTAATGAACGTGATGTTATAGAAACCCATGCCTTATGCAGTACTCGAACCCGCACCCGAATTGGTTCAGTCTCCAATGCTGACAGTTAGCTGACTGACTCAGCCGGGAGGTACCAAGAAATTGCATCTACCTATACAATGAAAATAATCTCCCTTTACTTTCAATGGCAAATTCCTGGATAAAAAGTCTTCATTACTAATAAATATAACGACGTAATATTGGAGACACTTCCAGAGTGTCGGCAAAATGGTTGCTGGTTCATTTTAGAGTGAATTTATGAAATTACCAAGACAAGTTAAATTAGTTGATGATTAAATTGAAGAATCAATTAAGAAAAGCGGAGTATTTAAATAAGTTACCTCTCCGGTTGATATAATGAAAGATGGAACGTAGAAAAATGTGTCGTGATGAGATTGTCATTTTTAATCGAAAAGCTGTCGTTAAGAGTAAGAAACAAAATGCACGTATAGGAGTGACGAATAGAACAATATGGCTGTAGTTGAACGTATGACCATGTAGATTGTCTACTTGTGTATGTACATCGCAACACAAAAAAAAATGAAACAATTGTCGGGCTCAGTCAGCGAAGACTGCTAGATAAACTGAATTTAGTAGGATGTGATTTCGAGTATTTTCACATGTCATCCACACCGTTTCATTAAAACCCCTTAATTCGTACCCCCCGTATATCCTATAGCTGTCAGTGGGGTCGTTCAGCATCATTTAAAAAATGTCGGTTGTCAAAGAGAAATAATAAAAACCTTGACAACAATATTCCCATGATAAATCCAAACAGAAAATGCATTCCTTGCAGTCAGGGGCGTCGGAACGTTTTCAAAGTTGGGGGGGGGGGGAAAGCTCAAAAAATTGCGACCCGCGGAGGAAGAAAGTATGGGGTGTCACACATTCAATAACATTTGGGTATTTTTCAGGACAGAAGGAAAAAATACTGAGAATACCAAGATGGGGAGGGGGGGGATCTCAGTTTGGGGAAGAAAATGCCATATAAGAACAGTTGAACAAAGCCCAGTTAACGCGAAGCCTACGACCCGCGAGGCGAGGGGGAAGGACCCCTCTGGCCCCGCAGGGAATTTTTTCAAATTACCCCTTTTTTAACACGATTTAACGTGTTTCAGATAAGATTGAGATGACAAAATTAATTGTTTTGAAGAACTGGAGGTGCCCAACTGATATTTACCAAACATAGTTATTGTAACTGCAGGGTCATTCTGGCTCATTTTAGCGCCACGGGCAAGGACTCAATTATGAGCCCCAAAAACTGTATGCGCATAGTGAGAGTGAATGCGAGTGAGGAAGGAATCGAGCCCCGCAGGGAAATTTTTGTGAATTTATCTTTCTAAATACGATTTTACGGGTTTGGGAACAACACGAAATTTCTGGAATTCATGAATTCTTTAGTGTGGCGAGAGCTAGTTTTGCTGAATGGCTGATCCAAGAAAATAAAACGCTAAATTAATCTATATCATTCGATAACAATGCTTTTCGAATAATAACATTTTCTCCACCCAATAATGCATAAGTAAAATAGAATACGATTTATGGCATATTATTATTAATAGAATGTTACAAATGTGCGCCGATAGCGCCCCTTAAATTTGACGACCCATGCAGCAGTCACCGAACGACCCTTATTGGAAGTTCCCTTTCTCCATTTCATTGTATTGTCATTGTTAAGACTGTTGGAATGTTGGAAATTTATCAAATTTACAAAAATTGTAATGAATAATTTATATCTGAAAGAAGCACTAGGGTTGTTTGTTGATTTGTGCTAACTCATAAACTACTCACCAGAGCTGTCATTCCGAAACAGCTTACATCAAATTCCTTTTAATCACACCTCTTTCAATATGGTTCAACGTGTTTCAGATGAGATTTAGATGCAAAAATCAATTTTCTCCTAAAACTGAAGGTGCCCATCTGATATTCGATTTTCTATGCAATGTGAAATATTTATCTATGTATGATTCTACCTATCTATATAGGTCTACATCTTTCTTTCCTTCTCTTTTTTTTCTTTCTTTCCTACTCTCATCCTTCTTTTTTTCGTCTTTTCTATTTCTCGTCTTTTCAAATTGTGTCTTGCAAGACCTTTTTCTTGCCCCCCCTTGCCCCCCCTTGACCAAAAGTTGGGGGGGGCAATTGCACCCCCTGCCCCTCCCCCCCCCCCCCGGTTCCGACGCCAGTGCTTGCAGTAAATATGCATATTTTCGTGATTTTGTTACCGAAATATTTGTCGCTTATCTGCAGCACAATGCCCTCTACGTGGAACGTCATTTTACCGCAATATACACCTACAAGGTAGTAATTATTATCAATAAGGCACATGCCGAGTGTTTTGAGATAATTGGATGGTTAATAATTGGTTATTAATTAATCAAAATTGGTCTTATTCGTGTCATTATTAGCGAACCGTTAATAAATCGCTTAATTGCACAAGGGTGATGGGGTAAGGTTGCCTAATTTGAACCGGCTCCCAAATTGGACCAGCACTGTATCTTTTTGGATATTACACTTTTGTGCGATCTAGTGGTCTATTATGTTACTTCACTATAAAATATCACGCCATAACAATTTTGAGGTCGGTAACCAAAGTTTGTCGGCAAAAAACAGAGGTTTTGTCATTCATACATCTTTTGATATAATTTTTGGCGCACATTCGTAAGAGTTTTATAAATACACGGTAAGTGACATCATGATAATATCGATTTTGATATAAACCTTATTTCATTGCGCATCAACTCATAGCAATTGTTGTTTTCCACATTACTAGAAAAAGTAATTAATTTTAATAATCTCAGATTACCTGTTTCTCAAATTGGACCATTTCACCATGCTTCCGATGACAGAACATAACCTCAAAACGAATGCACTAAAAGTTGATATTTTAATCTTTTAGAATATCTAAACGAGGAAAATATGTGGATAGTATTATAATAAAAAAATATAATATTTGCGACCTTATTGATTTAGCCAATTTGGAAATTGGGAAATTTCCCATATTTGGAATTACCCAAATTTCAAATTTTCCAAATTGTCAAATACGGAAATTGCCGTAGAACTTGGCATAATCCAGTCCAGGACTTGCAAGTGCTGGGTAAATGCTAAATGTGCTGAAGTGAAGGCCACCCAAAAATCATTGTTTTTTGCAACCCTTATGAGAATCGCATGCTTTTTTATATTTTTCATGTTTAATAATATCATTGTCACACATTATGTAAATAGCAAATACACCAAAAATGTTGTTATCCATCAAAAGTTGAATTATTTGACCATGGTTCAAATTAGGAAACCACTGGTTCAATTTAGGCAACTAGTATCCTAATTTGAACCAATTCCTGATAAAAATTGATTCCGAAAAATAATATGTGAACTTATAACCAGTATTTTGAAATTTGCTCAATGACCCCATCAACAGCTACGTATCTGGGAGTACGAATTAGAGGATGATAGATGAATGATGTTTACAAAAATCCATGACTTGTGCCGGCTTTGACCCCACCCTCCGACTTGACTTCAGTCTTTAAAGCAATGCCCAGTTGAATGAGCCACGAGGGGTGGCAGCAGAAGCAATGGTGGAAGTAAAAGCCATTCTGTGTCTGACTGCATATTAATATGGATCAGATTCACAAGGAGGAGTTCCGTTCTTACTAACTGTAGACAGGAAAAATGAAAGAACTAATGAATACGCTTCAAATTATTGGAACTGTCATGTTTTTAGCACAACAACCCAGAGGGGAATACAAAAGAATACTGAAAACATTTGATGCGGATAATAGTATTTAAATACTGATACGCTGATGTGAATTCTAAATCATAGACCTGATCTGGGCATTATTAGCTCACATCCCATACTATCCATAAAGATGAATAGATACGGGATAAACAATAAAAGTATAATTACTAATATTGCTCGTAGAGTTATGGAAGATGCATGTAGAAATCTTCTATGCACCACTAATTACTTTCTATAGCCTTTTTGTACTTAGAGTATTCGCACTTGAGCGTAATAGTGTCTACTGTTACTATTTTGGCACATTGGCACATTCTATCCGAAATCATGATTTGACCATATTCTGTTGACCAATTATACATATTGTGTAATTATATTTTCAAATTAATGTACGCACAGAAATTTCAACCAAATTACCTGAACTGTCAACTCTTACGAAGTTGTTTGTAACTATTTTCCAATGATAGTCCGGTGAACTCGAAACAATAACTCGATGCTGAACAATGCTAAACTATGAGCTAAACGCTTCAACTATGTTAAAAGAATCCGTTTTGTATCCTGTGATATGCCATTGATTGGGTGACACTTTAGTTCGCTCGACAGTGTCTCCTAAGAAAATACAAGGCAATAAACATGAATACTAAATAACATCATGTTTCATCAACAATAATAACAACGATCGACTTGTGCAATTCCCTCCCTCTTTGAAGAACTTCAACATTTGTCTGGCCTATTGGCTTTTACACCGTGACACCCGTCAGCAGTATCTTCCCTGATTTCCTGCCATCAATTAATATCTTCCACACTGTTAAAGGTGGGAGAAATGCATATAGGAAGGGCAGTGAGTGCTGTATACGCTCTCTCGAATAAGCGTCGGAATCCGGCTGGTTTTATCCCTCCTTCCATCCCTTCCTCCCGCTAGTTCCCTCCCTCCCCCTCACCAGCCCTTGTCAAGGGTACCGAACTGCACGCAGGCACCTCTCCCCACCTCTCGCCCTCCGCCCGCTCGTGCAATCCCTAAAACTTTCCAAGCGGTTCCCGACGAAAAGTGCAGGCCCTCCAAACCCCTCGCTTGCTCGCTCGATATCGATCGATACCCTCTCTGGCAAGCGCCCTAGCACTGTACTGTCTGTACACCCTTCCCCTTTCCCCAACCCCCCCCCTACCCCCCTGCCTCCAACATCAGCTTCAGCACAGACCAACGACAACCTGACATCCACAAGATACCGCATCATCCAGCTAGCGCCACCGAAATGGTCCAGCATATCTTGTAAAAAATGGAATTTAATGAGGATTGGTATAAAATAAACTCTTCAAACAGCAGTAAAAGATGAAAAAAAAAAGCCCAACTCGTTAAAGACAGGAGGCATAACAAATTAATAAAATCACTGGTAAATAGTAAGGTCAAACTTTCAACAAAATAATAGAAGTTGAGCCTTGCCTTTTGTGTAGAACACTCCAATCAATCAATTATGCATATTATGCCATGAAGAAATATGTACTTATGACAATAATGTTTGCGTCAATTTATAATCAACTACTGTTATTTTCAAGTACTTCCCTGCACAATTTACATCGTCAAACTGTGAATTGAAACCGGAAGCATTTTCACTTCATTTTTAACTTAAGATTCAGAGATATTAAAAGAGTCCATAATAGTTAAGCGGCTAAGCTTAAAAATCGCGCATTTAGTGATTAAAGCGTGAAATTTGGTAGAGATGTACATTTAATTATTTAAAAATTATTTGGCTATGATATCAAGCGAGATTTTGCCCCTGAGGGCTGAAATATCCAGTGGCGTTGAAAAAAAGAAAATATGGGGGAGGGGTAGTTGTTATCTTTTTTTTTCACTTTTTTGTATCTTATTCAGTAACTCACTAATACGTAGACAATATTATGTGGAAATTTTCCGAAAAAATTATGTATATTTGATAAAATACGTCAAATTAAGGTCAAAAATGTGAAAAATACGTTTTTTTTTTTTGTTTTTTTTAATCATTAGTTTTCGAGGGAAAATGATATACATGCTCCTAAACGTTCAACTAATGACATAATGAAGCGATATTAATATATTATTTGCTTCGTGGGGTCAACCGTATGAATATAAAATCAATTTTTGGACTCAATAAAATATTTTTTTTTAGTCCAATTGAAAATAGCTATCCACTTGCTTCGTGAAAACTAAAATATGTTTATATTATATTTAATGATAGAACAAAAGAGGACACAATTTATTTCGAGGTCATTCAAGGTCACCAAAGGTCATCAGATTATGTAATATAATTAGTTTTACAATATTTTGCAGCGTTTAGCAAGTTGGTTTTCATTTGATGAAAATAAAAACTCACAACCAGTTTCCAGGTCTCACCATGAGGAGATAGCTGCATACAGAGACCCACCCTGACCTACCCTAACCACCCAAAAATAATAATTGATCAAGATGACTTTTATAGTAGGCCTATCTAGTGTTCACAGCCATCAAATAAGCACAATGCTGTGCAGGTAATCCTGCAGTGTAGCAAGAGCAGCTACCACTACATCCTTTTCTGCACTTGCATGAGATTAGCTCGTAGCACGACTTGGAAGTATCTGGGATAGACGACCACGATAGAAATTCAATTCACCATTTTCATTCAACGTCCATCCCCATTCGCTAGGCGAAGGCAACTCAGGACTTGCAGTGAGCGAATTTGACCATATGTACACTTGGTACATGGCTCGCCTTACATGCTACGTCAGTGCAGCCTTAGTCGGTGGGATTCTATCCATGGGTTTTGATTGCTGAGCAAATAAATGTCTGCGCGTGACATAGTTGGCAATCAGATGTTCTGGCATATTTGATAATAACAAATATTGAACTTATCACATTCTTCTGATACCTCAAGAATACCAGATGACAATTGCTTGAATGTATGCTTCGCTTTAAGATAAAGCATCCAAAGATCCCAGAATTGCTTTTTCCATGGTAGGTGAAAGAAGAAACTCTGTTGCATCCCTAAATTGCGTGGAAGAACAGCAAGCCTTGAGACTTTTTTGTACCTAATCTATTGGCAATGTTACGTCTTCCTCAAATTTTTTTACCAACCTCGCTATCTCTGGACCACTAACCATCCAACGCCGGATTGGCGGAACGTTGGTTCTTGGGTTAATCCAATAGATCCAGCCTCACCTTTAGTATCTTTGTTCTTTTGTTCATGTGCATGGTCGATTCCAATTGCAGAAAAAAGTCTCTTAGTTTTCTGAGATCTTCTTTTTGATTGTAAAACCACTATCCTCAAATACTTTTGCAACTTGAGGATTGTTTTCTTGAAGATACGTCATGTCGCGTAGATGTACGGATATCTACCTTGCGTAGTTAATGTGGTCCATTGCAAAGAACCATTCATCAAGCTCGGTCAAGGGCAGCAATATGCAGCTTGAAGTTTGACTCTCGAATCGACCAAGCAGAAAGGAGAATACTTAGTTCCATGTTAACAGTCGTTTCCCAATATTGAAATTGAGGATACACAGATCTTCTCTCTTCTGCCTAATCATTCATTGTTTTAATTGTAGAGTCTTCGTCAGAGTCTCAGTTCCAGGTCAAACTGGTCAGTGCAATAGTTTGATACGCTTCATCTTTCAACCAATAAGGGTTGCTGCTGTAACATGAGGAGCATGCCTTGTCTTTGTTATATACGAAGCTTTGAGCAATGATTCAGCGATTCCTGTAGATGCAATTTCATCATTAATAAGAGCTTCAATTTAACAACTTCCTTCTAGCCATTCTCCTGCAAACTTCAAGGATGTCATCCCAATATGAAGCAAACATAACGACCTAATTGTGTTCTCCTAACTCGTTTGGGCAATTCCATTGAAGCTGCTATCTTATAAAGAGGCTGGTCGCCAGCGATAACAGGAGTTTGACCAGGATTCAATTTTTCAACAGATTGTTTTACTATCACCATTGCGTGTTGTACCATTGAAACTGAGTATGCATTATCAGGAAAGAGCGGTAAAAAGGCCTCAGTTGCTTGTCTAAGACGTCCAAGATGTATCCGTTATAGCACCGTATTCACACGGAGAACCGGATACCAGGATATTTTTGCACAAACTAGATGCTGTGCAAAGAGGAAGTAGAACTATTTTGATAAAAACAGTTGATACGAATGTAGTTGTTATTGCTATACCATTGTTTCACAAATCAGTATTTGATGAGCTGTACATTTCATTTTCCATTTGGAACAGGAGACTGTTCAAGGTATATACCGGTCCATGACATTGCCAATAGATTAGGTACAACGAAGTCTAGAGGCTTGCTGTTGTTCCACTCATTTTCGGGATGCGACACGGTTTCTTCTTTCACCAACCATGGAAAAAAGCAATTCTGGGATTTTTGGACGGTTCATCCTAAAGTGAACAATACTTTCAAGCAATTGTAATCTGATATTCTTGAGGTATCAGAAGAATGTGATAAGTTCATTGACCTTTTTTTAATCATCTGAAACACAAAGAACTTGAAGAAAAGTTGGAATTCAAATACTTGGGAAGCATCCTGGCGGAGGATGTAAAGGTAAACCGAAAAGTAGAGACCAGAGTAAGCATAGCCGACGGTTTCTACCAATCGGTGAGAAAGTTACTATGGAACAGGGAGTTTCCCAATTGACGTAAACCTGCAATATACAAGCCGTATTTTTGTGCCCATTTCAACGTACGGGGCAGTGACATGGGCCATAGGAAGAAAGGAAGAGAGTATGGTACAAGCAGTAGAATGGAATTCCTTAGAAGTATTAGAGGAGTAACAAAACTAGACAAGCTGAGAAGCACAGATATAAGGAAGGCATTGGAAGTGGAAAGACAAACATTTAAGATTGGAAGAGAACGTCTGAGGTGGTTCGGGCACATCGAAAGAATGAGCACGGACAAGATTCCGAGACGAATTTCGAGATCAAAACCCATGGATAGAATCCCACCGACTAAGGCTGCACTGACGTAGCATGTAAGGCGAGCCATGTACCAAGTGTACATATGGTCAAATTCGCTCACTGCAAGTCCTGAGTTGCCTTCGCCTAGCGAATGGGGATGGACGTTGAATGAAAATGGTGAATTGAATTTCTATCGTGGTCGTCTATCCCAGATACTTCCAAGTCGTGCTACGAGCTAATCTCATGCAAGTGCAGAAAAGGATGTAGTGGTAGCTGCTCTTGCTACACTGCAGGATTACCTGCACAGCATTGTGCTTATTTGATGGCTGTGAACACTAGATAGGCCTACTATAAAAGTCATCTTGATCAATTATTATTTTTGGGTGGTTAGGGTAGGTCAGGGTGGGTCTCTGTATGCAGCTATCTCCTCATGGTGAGACCTGGAAACTGGTTGTGAGTTTTTATTTTCATCAAATGAAAACCAACTTGCTAAACGCTGCAAAATATTGTAAAACTAATTATATTACATAATCTGATGACCTTTGGTGACCTTGAATGACCTCGAAATAAATTGTGTCCTCTTTTGTTCTATCATTAAATATAATATAAACATATTTTAGTTTTCACGAAGCAAGTGGATAGCTATTTTCAATTGGACTAAAAAAAAATATTTTATTGAGTCCAAAAATTGATTTTATATTCATACGGTTGACCCCACGAAGCAAATAATATATTAATATCGCTTCATTATGTCATTAGTTGAACGTTTAGGAGCATGTATATCATTTTCCCTCGAAAACTAATGATTAAAAAAAACAAAAAAAAAAAACGTATTTTTCACATTTTTGACCTTAATTTGACGTATTTTATCAAATATACATAATTTTTTCGGAAAATTTCCACATAATATTGTCTACGTATTAGTGAGTTACTGAATAAGATACAAAAAAGTGAAAAAAAAAGATAACAACTACCCCTCCCCCCATATTTTCTTTTTTTCAACGCCACTGGATATTTCAGCCCTCAGGGGCAAAATCTCGCTTGATATCATAGCCAAATAATTTTTAAATAATTAAATGTACATCTCTACCAAATTTCACGCTTTAATCACTAAATGCGCGATTGTTATGATAATTTGATCTTGGCCGCTTCACTAAACCTGCCGTATTGTATTGATAACGTCTCCGGTAACCTGTCTATGACTATTATGAGTAAGTGTTAGGCCATGAGGAAGCCCAGACAACAACGAGGGCGAAGTGACGTAAGGGGATGAAATGTATTCTATCAAATAATTATGTTGATAGGGAAGGGTCTAGATGAGTGTCTCATATTTGCTCCATATAACTATAGACCTACATACGATACAGATACGATACTTTTTTTTTTTAATAACATCGAAACTTGATACAAAATCATTGTTCCCCAATTATACGATACTAAACTAAAATTCATCATAAGAAGGAAACTAAACTCGTCTAGCCAACTATAGTCGATTGTATCACTTTACAACTAGTAATCGCCCGCTAGCTACTTCAAAATGACCACGGACCGAGGGGTTAACAACTCCTGAAATCGGGTGTACACTTGCCATGAATTCTCTTTGAAATCCCTGAAATCACTTGAAATCCCCTTGAAATACGTATGAAATCTCTTGAAATCCCCTCAAATCTCTTGAAATCTCTGAAATCAGGTGTACACCAAATTTGCGAGTTGTAAACCGCTCGCCACGGACGTACTCGGACACGGATGTCTCCAAATCACTGTTTTCATTACTAACCGGCACTTCCTACTTACCTTGAATTGACTCAAATTATATTAATGTAGTCATAGTAATATTATAATAGTATTAATAGATATGACATATAAACAAAATTGTAATATACTTATATACGACGGTGTATTTAATATATTATAGGTACATAAGTGAAAAAATACATGTGAAAAATACCTGAAGTTATCTTTATAGTTCAACTGTTTGTACCGGCACTCGAGTTGTAAAACTGTCGTTGGACGTCAATTACAGTGGAGCTAAGTTAGGTGTACAAAAGGGGCGGTGTAATACGACTGTCTTCGAGTTGGTTCCCTTCCTATTATGACCAACAAGCAGGGACGTACTGGCAAGTAATAGGCCCACCGGCCAGCACTGAAATTGAGGGCCCACTTTATGGTGACCATTTAATAACTACTTAATTATATAAAACCAAATCCAGGACAAGGAAAACCGAATATTTTTTCTTCATCAATAATTAATAGTTTTTATCGATGCATTTTAAACATAGCAGTGGCGTAGCTAGGATATTAGATCAAGGGGGGGGGGCAAGAATTTTGAAAGGGCGTCATGCATAAACATTCGATAAAAATGTGCATACATAATTATAATGGGCCTATAAGTGCGAAGTCTAGAGCAAGTCATATAGACAGCGAAGTATGCGTTTATATGAAAATGCAATGAAAAATGTCCTACAAGAAGAGTTGTGTAGGCCTATCGACCCCGTTACCGCGAAGTTGTGACCAGCAGGGAATTTTTCGAAATTATACACATTTTAAAAATGGTTCAACGTATTTCAGATAAGATCAGGATGCAAAAAATGTGTTTTGTTATAAAACTAAAGGTGCCCAACTGATATTTGCCCATTACAGTTATTGCAACTGCATGGTCGTTCTGTGTCATTTTAACGCTCCGGGCAAGGACTCAATAGTGAGCCCCCAAAACTAAGTGTGCAGTGAGCAGCAAGGGAGGAGAGAATACATTTTTCGAAATTTTATGTTTTTCAATTCGTTTCTACGGGTTTTGGACACTACGCGAAATTTCTCGAACACATAACTGTGGGGGCCCACCGGCCAATGGCCAGTACGTGCCTGCCAACAAGGTTCTAGATGTTGAGGATGTTTGATCTCCGTGATGTGGATAGAATAGAACGAGCTACCGGTCAACTGATATCCATGAAAGAAGAAGAGCGTCTACCAACGTTACAAACATGAGTATCACCGTTATATTTGTACAGCTGTGGTATTTTGAGGGTATAACGACTTTTCACGACTAGGTTGACGGTAAGAAACGCAACTACTTATTTCAAGTGTCAAATCCTCAAAGTCGCAGTGAGACAATGTGAATATATATTCAAGTTTTTACAGTATTTAGTGGGAAGACCAACTATAGACCTTATCACTATTCCGTGTATAGAAATTAGAAACACGTCTATGTACAATTGTGTTTTCTCTACTGTTACAACATCTCAACGTCTTCCCTTCAATCAGTGTATTTATTATTATTACCTTAGTAAAAATGATACTTTCATTCCCAAAATATTGGAAATTTCTACCCTTCGAATATATCCTGATGAGGGTACTTGGAAAAATATAAATGTATGACTAATATGAATAAGAAAATTTAAAAAAAATAAACGATAGCCCGGCCATCAACAATACGGAAACCAATATTAAGAATAACATCACAATTATAAGCCAATAATGAATTGTAATGAACGCATGCCTCACCTCATGAAACTAGGATAATATAGAGCATAATGTGATCAATGATGATAGATAATATATCAGTGAACCAAGAGAAAGACATTCGCAAATAAGTAGAGTACAAAACAAATTAACTTGTAATTTTCTCAAGTATAAATCAAGGTAGTTGTTTTGCCCTGTTATTTAGAAAATAGAATATGCTTGCATCATTTTGAATTATTAATGAATTGATCAAAAGATTATAGAGAGCTCTGTCTTATGGAAGACAATTTATTCTGTACTGAAAAGTTTCAAATTTGTCAATACTTTCAATACAATCTAGAAGCTGATTATGTCATTTTTCATGAATAGGGCCTATAACTGATGTTTATTTGTGTTTTTTTTTATCGTTTTTTTTTCAGAAAGGACTCTTTTGCTGCCTGGTATCATATTCCTTCTTTTTTCATCTACATCGAAACTCGAAACAAAATTATTGTTCCCCTAATACGGCAAAGGATTGAAGTTAGGCTCATTCGGACGGGGAATCACAAGGGTAATCTTACCACCCCATCACATTATCATGGCATCACGTTTACATGTATGTTTTCATTCAAAGTTTGCCTGTGGGGAAATTTCGTTGTATATAATATTGACTGCGGTAAAAAGTTAAAATTTCAATTGAGTCTGATAGCAACTCTCGGCCTATGACCCCTGTGACTGTGTGTAGCACATGACCTTGTCCCAACACAACTCGTTCGTCTTGCACCTCGAACTACAGACAGATAGGTGATTGCCTCACAACACTTGATCGGCGGCTCGGAAACAATACAGGTCCATTATTGGCGAATTATTTGTTTCTATTCAGTGAAAATACAATAATAAATCATTCAATACAGCTTATCAAAGCGAGACTGTTCTAATGAGTGTAGACTGCAATAAAAAAAACTAATACATCGGATGCATATCAATAAATAACAAGTAACAAATAATAACAATTCTCGTGCAATGACAGTGGAAGAGCCCACATTTTGTTAGTGCATTTTATGAACATTTTTATATCAGATAATTCTCTGAAATATCAGTTTGGAATGGAATGTATATCTCAAAGGATTCTTTCGAATAATAAGAAATCATATAAACACTGATAACCATTATCTATCAACGTTTTACATTAATTCTGTTCATTTTCTCATCATTATAAAGTACCATTTTCTGATCAGTTATCATTATTGACTTCAATTGTATTTCAATTTTATATCATTTTAGTATTGGCTCTCAACGAATTTGTGGATGAACGTGCAATAATGTTTACGAATAATAATGACAGTAGGCCTAAATGGCGAAATGTTGAGAGCTCATTTTCAATTTTCATATTTGTTCGGTAAAACTCTTGCTCATCTACTATATTCACTATTATAGATCGTCGTTTCATATGCTTTTTTTTTGTTCAACAATTACAACATCGTCGTATTTCTTCAAGAGTCATGGGCGGCAACGAGTCGGTCGCACTTCTCTGAGGGGTGAACAACTAAAAAAATCAGGTGTATATTTGAAAAAAAATCCAAAAAAATCACGCGGATCAAAACAAATCACCCGAATCAAGCAAGAATCACGCGAATCAAACAAAATCACGAGAATCAAAAAAATCAAGAATCAAGTGTACAAAAAAGTATTAGTTGTTCACCCCTCGCACTTCTCATGTCTTTATCTAGTAGGCTTGAGCGTTACCAACATGTATGGAGTGCTGCGTTGGTCCTTCGGTCTCTGATGGTGCTTCAACTTCCATTTCAAATTGGTTCCATTCCATGAGAACTGTCCATCGCTGCTGTACATATAGTACATTATTTAAAGCTATACGACATGCCTTCTATAAACATCAAATACTGAAATTGCAGATGACGACTGCATACAGCTGAGCCAGCGTAAAAAGAAATTTTGCGTTTATTCGTAAACAAAGTTAGGCCTAGTTCCTTGTATCACAACGAGATGAGTCTCAATCGGTAGGCACAAAGATTTGGACAGTACATAAGTACACTTGCGGTCACATAATATGGTTTAATCCGAAATTTGAATTTAAATGAAAAATACACACTTGACCGATAATATTTTCACAGACTATGCGTGGAGCTCGTGTTCACATTGTTTGCTAGTTTTAGTGCGTATAATAACGTAATATTTCTTCGGGATGCATTTTAATATAGCTTGATCGACTACTTCATGTGAATCTAACCGTACATTTTTTCAACATTCGTCTAGGATGGGAATTGAAACAGCATGAGAGACCCCTACCTCACATCCAACGAGATTTTAGAAAGCCGCCCTCACATTTTCGTCTTATTCTTATCTATGCTCAAGAGTTTAGTGCGGATTCTTCGTTCGAGATTTCATGACAGCAAGCCTGTCGATGATGGAATCTCAAACATTCTCGAGCTCTTGCTGCTTCAATGTCTATGAGATTCCTAGTCCATGGTGGTCATTCTTCTGCCGCGTGTTACCACAACGTGCATAGTTTTTACTAGATTTAAATTTCATTACAATTCATACGAAAGGAATTGTTTAAAAAAATGTGTATTCATAGTATTTTTATTGTTAGTTATTTAGATATCAATCTGAATACATATTGTTCCTATACAAATCCAGTCTTAATTTTCGGGCCCTTTAGTCAGACCCTTCCATCCATTGCAAGCGCGGTCCCATAGTTGAGCAACTAGCAATACTTCCAGTTTACAACTAGACTTACTCCCTGCCGATCATCACTTGATAAAACTGACGAATCATCCAAAGCTTGATGAGATTACAGGAAAATAAAGTCATCAATCCAGCGTTCAAGTGTCGTTGATATAGGAAATGCCTGAAACATAACGCACTGTACTACCTGTCTACCAAAAGTTTCGGGTCCAATTAATTTGTATCATGCCAGGACCAAGAATATGACTTGAGAATCAAATAATGTAATCTTTATTTCAGTAATTCTAGATAGGAAGCTATAAAATGGCTCAGCACGAGCTTCCAATCGACTATCTTACAAGTTTATAAGTTTTTAGAAAATAGGTTCCCCGTATACACCTCCACCTACCTGGAAAACTGAAGGTGTGGCCCTTTTTGGAATTTTCATCCAAATCGGTTTGATAGTTCAAGCTGTGTACGAGTATCGCTAGATTTTAACAGCAGAATGAGAACGGGTAAAACTGAAAAAATACACGCATAAAACTTAATAACTTGAAATCCAGTATGCTAAAATCTTCACTGTAATGCTCCGTGTCAAGGATGTAAAACTCGTCTTCTGATGAGCTACCGCTCAACTAGATTGATAAAATGTGTCGTTATCATTGAGATAATATGAAATTTAAAAAATATGAATGCCGAATAATTATTTACACAGATATGCCTAGTAGGCCTACATTATGTTTGTACGAAGAATAGAATAGGGGCCTACTGATCAATTATAAAACTTTCTATAAAAACGTGTATGAATATAATAATTTATAAGCATGATTTATGATATAGGCCTATATCGATTTCAGTGTAAGTTAAGTGATAAAATTTGTTATCACTTCATAAAATAAATATATTAAATAACGCTAATTCATTAATATTAAAATAAATACAGATTCAGAAGATGTGTAATAATTGCGATAAAATAAGTAGGCCTAATAAATGAGAAGAACAATTACTAGACTCACCTACCTGGGAACTGACCTTCATAGCAATACGAGAGAATAATTCGATTTATATATAATTTAACAAAAAAGCTGGGTTCATTCTCATCTAGCCAGGAAATGTAAGTGAAATTCATTTTCAATTTATCAATTTAATTTATTGTCCAAGCTAGCAACTATTCTGGCTGGATATTCACCTAGCCAAAATGAGAATATTAAACTTATATATTTTAGAAGTTCTGCGCTCCTGGAAAATGCCCTAACTGGTATCATTTTACTCAAAAAAATGTTCCCCCTATAACCGGAAACTCACCACCTAGCTGATGATGAGTCCATCATATTTGCTATGGCTTCATTAAAATATTTTGATATCTTAGCTCCTCAACACTCTATGCAGTACGTAGGCCTATAGTAGGCCGCACCCTCGCTATAGAGACCGACCTAACTGAAAACTGACCTAGCCATTCAAAGTGAAATAATCACGTTAAATTTGACATTGAATAAAATATACATAATAATAAAACTGTATTATAAATAACGTTTCACAAAGCTGGAGACTAGGATGTATCTGAAAACTAACCCAGCCATTAAAATTGCAATATTATTTTAAATATGAAATATATATAACAATATATATACAATAAAACTGTATCATAGCTGACTTTTCTCCTAGCTGAATACCAGCCTGCTGGAAACTGAGATAGCCATTTGAAGTGCAAGTAGGCCTATTGAGTAAAATTTCAAATAAAATACATCAAATACATAATCTTGAAACTGTAGGCCTACTCACAAATATTCCATTTTGGGGACTGGCTCAGGGATATAGATACCAAATACCATTCATTAATTCAACATTCGAAAAACCATCAAGCCATAAAAATCCATGTTATTCATGTAGGGCCTATATACCATTTTAACAATTCACACAGCTATAAGAAATCCATATTTATTGATATAACTTAGAAAACTCACTTGACCATAAAAAAGTCATATTATTTATTTATATAACACGTCAAAAACTCATCTATAGCCATAAGAAGTATTTTTTAATATTAATATTACGATATTTACAAACTCACATATAGCCATGAAAAATAAATACAATTTTTTTAATGCTACATATAAACTAACCTGGCAATAAAAATGATATTTCGCTTTAAAGTTAACTCTTCGAGTGAAAAGTACTCTAGACAGTGTCGAGAAGCTGAAGATGTGAACATATTTTAATGAAGCTAGCAAATACGATTGATTTATCATCAGTTAAGTGAGTTTCCAGCTAGAGGAAATGAATCTTGCATTTAAAAATGTATAGTTTTACGAGCCAAGGCAGTTTCCATGGACCTAGCTTTTCCACAACCCTTCCACAACTTTTCCATAACCCTATACGTTCGAGACAGAATTTAGATAATTATTTTGTTTCTAAAATAAGTTACTGCGCTCGAAACCGAACCATGCCCCACTCACCGATATCATAGCTCCTGTCGGCAAATGAGTTACATATCCAAGCGTTCCCATTGGTCACAGTTCCATTTGCAAAAAATCTCGCTTCCACGTAGGGCAGTTGGAGAATATAATATTTTTGTATTTTCATTCTTGACTTGGCTAGGCGAATATCCAGCTATACGGCAGTTTCTAGCAAGGGGAAACACGCGTCGGCCTACCCTTTAAATGGTGAATCCAGCATATTGTTTTATGGAGGAAGCTGATTTTTTATATCAGACCACACAAAGCAAACGGTCTGTATAAAATCTAGTTATACTCTTATAATGTTTACTTTCCGACATATTAAAAACGCATTTACCCCTCTGGAGTTCATTTTATACAGATCGTTTGGCTTCGGGAATCTAAAATATAGAAAATATACATTCTCCATACAACACTTTGCTCGAGACGTCATTCAAATACTAAATAGTAACTTTATTTGCAAAAAAATATACGCCGCAAGCCCACAACGGGCCATTGAGAATAAATCAAGGGTGAGGGCGATCCAAGACCGGGCCATCGGAAACGTCACAACTCTCATCTGTAAAATATCGAAATCGCGACCGAACAGTGCCTTTCATATAATAATAGAGTAAGTACCGGTAAGGGTTGTTTTTATCGATCTGTCAGATCTGTTTGAAGTCGCGCTTGTATTTTCCAGTCGACTGGGGCTTCGCTATGTAGCCTGCTTGTTCGACTGTTCACTGGGCCGGACCAATAATAGATGACTGACGGGCAATAACCATGGTAGGAAAACACGTCAGTCACCGGCACGACTCAAAACCAGCCGCCAGATCATCTTTCAATGTGCAGTCATAAATTTGAATTTACCGTTATAAATTGATTTCCGTGCCGTTTTCAATTGGTAGTCAAGAAAAAAATATATATATAGGCCTATATGTCTGTGTAAGAATGCGTTCATAAATTGATTCATCAAATCCAAAATCATGGTGGGCCTATTATGTATTTTTAATTGTTCTATGTCAAACTTAGAGAGATTGACCAACGATTGATAACCAACTACCCGGAGAAGATCTCAAAATGATAATCAACGATAAAAAAAAATAGAAATCGAAAAATTATCTGCGGCCCGTAGTGCCTCACTTTCCTCTTTCGCTGCGGCTAATAGAGATGTTCAAATTACAGTCAATAGTCAATTTTCATCAACAGACGATCTGGAAGCCACACAATTTGGCCCTATTTAAGGCACATGTACGATTAAACTTGACCGTAAACTTAGGAACTTACAACATTGTTTGTTATACGGTATTTCTCGTTACTGTTCACGACAATATTAAACTTGGTACTTCACCACAGTAGCAGTAACGTAGAAGTTTGCAAACTCTAAACTTAATTTCTCAAGTTTACGGAAAACGTAGGAATAGACCAATCAGTACCTAGTTCAAACATACGGTCATCCGCCATTTTTGCGGAATCGTCAGGCCTGTTTGTTAACAATCAATAACAAGTTGACAACATTGGGAATACTTGGATGTTGAATGAATGAATAACGACATTGTAAAAACCATAATAATTCTGTAATTTCTCATATATTATACATAATGAACAATGGAAAAATAATTAAATGCTCTCATTAGAGTTTAGGGACACAACTGTTAGGTTATGTTGCGCTCAAGTGACAGCTGATGGATATAGCTGTTTTAACATGGTTGAAATTGGACGAAGAAAAGTGTCGTAAATGCATTTTAGTATTGTTACGTGTAATCGTGAATGGACCTTAACGCCGAACACAAGTATCAGGAAGCAAGAAGATAGAAAAGGATAACGTGAACAAACAAAAAACAAGTGAACAACTTCAGCTAGCAACCAAACAGAATAATCTGAAATAATTGTAGCACTTCAATTCTCTTGACAATATCCAGATAGGTAGAGCTGTCAGCTCTCTAGTAACTATAAATTATTAGTTTCCACGCTGACACTTTTATTACTCTCTCTCCATGTCAACGTCGATAATTGGTAATGGAAAGGTTTTCTCAACCATCAAACCAATGGTTTGGAAAAAGGTCAAAATGCAGGTTAACGAAAAATATTATAATTTCGTAAAGTGTTTGTGATATAATTGGTGCCGTTACAGCATACTTTCAGGAAGTAGGAATATTAAAATTGTAGTAATATTAAACGACTTATGTCAAGAAAATTGAGCCATCACTCCACGACCACCAGTCCCACAATTCTAATTCTCACCGTAACCAATCCGTGACGTATGTCAATAAGTAATGTGAGTACCAAAGTATCCAGACTAATTGCACGTCGACCCTGCATTTGAATCGATAATCAAAAACTTGAATATCAACGGAACTATCGGGGTTAGAGACCATGTAAAGCGGCCTGCTCCCACGGTTGTATAACCGTGTAAAAAAATTAACGAAGTTATTTCGAAAGTCAAACATAATATGAAGATTTCTTTGTTGCTTCTATCCCAATGTAGTGGACTAATTAGTTATGTGGGGACTGCGAAGTTCGTGTTTTTAGTACAATAAGTTGTACACCTTTGCTCAACAGAGAATAATAACACGACATTCTTCACAGGTAACTATATTTACACGAAACACACACCAAAGCACCGTTTCGTACCAATAGTGGCGAGAGCCATTAGTGAGGGTTGGGTATAACTTTGGTAAATGTGTGGTTGCATCTCAGTCCAAGCTGTGACCGACTTGGAACTGAAAAATTCACGTATACCGGAAGGAAGTCGTACATAATTCACACCAATTTTGACATCTGTCACAACCAGAGAAGCAGCAGAGAGAAAGGCTCTTTAAAAATGCTGTCTTAACTAATACTTCTGATTATGGTTGCGTAGAAAATACATAAACACACGATAGAATATTTACTCGACTTGACAAAACATATGATTGAATAAATTTGTGTTTTTCAGTAATTGTTGTATACACATATATAAGCAATAATAAAGCGATAAGTTAAACTCAGAGTCAGGTTCTCTGATTGAATTCAACTTTCAATGCTATCGGACCTATCGAGTTCAGTAATTTCCGTTTTTATTATAACATTATAGCATCATTATGTCGAGACTGAAGTACTTGAAATTGGTATACTAACCCAACTATAAGAATAACCCCTGTACCACTAGTCCAGTTAAACTCACTCTGAGATATAATGATACCAAATAGCATTGGTAACCATGGTTACAACCGTTTTTAACTCCCAGTTAGATAGCTCCACCCAAGTCGGTAAATCGGCCTTTATGGTTACCATTAACTAAATTAATTAATACTATTTGTATTAATTGTATTAACAAATCAACTGTATAGGCCTACAACTTTTAAAATCCTACAAAACGGCTCTAGTATTTCATGTAACATTTCTACAAATTAACTGTATACAACTTTGTCCTACTCAAATAAATACTTTAATTTTCAATGCCCGAAAACTGGAACCAGTTATACCTATGCCTAATACTTATCAATAATTGAAAATATTTGCTCCTTGTTAAACATCTTCAAATTGATTGATCTGGCCAACCCCGCGTAGCTGAGCTGAGGCATGAGTTTTGTAAAAGGGGTCCATCTACCCCCAAATAACCTAGCATCATCATCACTTGTCCAATATTTTCAAACTGTTTGCTTGTAATAGCCCATTCAGCTAAGGCACAGATTTACAAAATAAAATCGTAGCAGGTTCGAGCCCCCGCATAAGGCACGTTTTTACTTCTTTTTAACGTCCTTTCACATTTCATCACGGCATCGTTTCATTATCACCCGCTCATTCGTATCCTCATCCTGGCTGTTGATGGGGTCGTTCGTATCCCCGTAAAACCCGACTGTTGGTGGAGTTGTTAAACATCACTAACTAAATAAATGAATAAGACCATTCTAAACTAAGATGCCATTCGAGTTGGTTTGACGATGGCTCCTCGGCGTAACGACTGGGTGGTGCAGTATGCAGTTGCAATGTGAACCCTGCAGTGATAGGTGTGGTGCACGATGCACACCTGCCGCTGCAGCTCGTGCCAAACCACTCCTGCTTATCACTACGGCTGGTTATCACCACAGATGTTGATCAGCGCAGCGTTATCGCTGGGCGTCGTCTGCTGCCAGGTGCTGATAACACAGCAGTAATTCTGTTGACAACTTCTAAGCTACGCAAAAAAGCAAAAAAGTGACGTCAGGAAAACGACTGATGCAGCAAACGATATCTTTTGAATGGTCTTGTAACCAGGACTATTGTCGAAATTCAACGTGGCTTGGCGGTAAGGCGTGTGCCTATACGGTGCGAGGGAGTCAGGCTTCGTATCCAGCCAGCACTACTTGTTTGTTGAATACTGGGCAAATGCTTTTGAGCACGGGATACGGACAAGTTTGATTATTTTTAGCAAGCAGTATTGGAATTGTTTTTTCCCTCTGATTTCCCACACTGTTTAGCGTGGTTTAGGGCCCTCAAACAGTTATGTAGCTATAGGGTGCTGGAAGTAGACAGGCTGGGTATTGAATTTTCAATTTCGTGTTATTTATCAAATATAACGCAATTCATTTTGGGTTACCGATTGCGACATTACGTAGGCTACATTATATTAATACTGGCACGACTTTAACAAGTCATTACGTACTTCGTAAAACTGAACCCAAAACTCCTCTGTATCATCTTTAGGTAATAAATGAAAACTCTATCCCATTTTATTCATTTCGGGATGGAAAGCTTTCAAATACAAAATAATCATCAGAGGAGAACACGTCGTCAAACACATACACAAATTATCCGCCCTGAAATCAAAACGCGAAGTCACACGAAGCAACGCCGAAAACCTCCGAACGAATTCAGGCAATTGGTTCTTGACCCGTTCGTGTTCACCGCCCTACTGGAGTCAAGTCGAGAGTGGGATCGAGTCCCGCATACGACACGGGTTTTGTGATCCGATAATTCCCCACACAACCTAGCTATTGGAATAATTGTAAGAGAGCCAGCCATACAGGAGCGAGCCCTGTTACACCGTCCTGGAAAAGGTCGAAACGCAGTGTGACTCGGTGTCCGTTGGATGCGTCAAGTGACGCGGACAGTACGACAGGTAAGAAGAGTGGGCGATCTTTTAAGATAAGAGCCAGATCAGAGCGAACTGTCTCTCATGTTAGAGAGAGAGAAAGAGAGGGGGAGAGAGAGAGAGAGAGAGAGAGAGAGAGAGAGGGGGAGAGAGAGTGAGAGAGGGGGGGAGAGAGAGACACACACAGAGAGAGAGAGAGAGAGAGAGAGAGAGAGAGAGAGAGATGCGGTCGGCTGTGTGGTGTGATGCTCTAGGGCTCTCGTCAGGTGCATTCCTAGCTCGCCTCAACCACGAGAGTACAACGTTGCCGCATCTCACGTCGATCAGCTTGACCACGGCACTGTCACGCCGCTACAAACATGCCTCATTTCACTCGTTTTCTCCGCTAATACCACAGATCTACGCCGGCTCCTCGATCTGATACGAACACCGTTCCAGCGTCTCACCTGGGAATAGCACAGCAATTCGGTAGCGAATGGAACTCGAATTAGCGAAATAGCCGGCATTTTGGTGATTACTTTTAAACGGTACACGATATCGAAATTCTAAATTTAGCAGATTGACATGACTAGATATCAACTATTCATCTTGTGACCTGAAATAGCCATTTTGTATGCAGGTGAATTATCAAGCTTTTTAGCTGTAAATATGTTCAACAATTACAGTGGGCCTACATGAGTAGAATGGTTGCTTGAATTGTTTTTATGGATACCATTCAATATCGTTACGAAAATAGTCAGTGTTTGAAAACATAATTGATATCTAGTAAAACTAGTGATAACTCGACCGATAACTGACATGTCACTAAATTAACTCCAATTCAGACATCATTTTGATCATTATGAACTCACATTCAACATGTCCGTACATACACCGACTAGCAATGCTTTGTTCGTTCACGTCACTTATCCTTTTCAATGCCTTCATGACTATCTGGTTACGATTGAGACTAACTAACGTTCGAAACAACACTGTAGGCCTACAACTAGACAGCCCAATCTCACAACTACTCAAAATATTTGCATTAAATGTAATTGAATTAAATTCAATTGAATACTGTGTTTAGGCGTAC
This sequence comes from Brachyptera putata, assembly GCA_907164805.1. NCBI lineage: Eukaryota > Metazoa > Arthropoda > Insecta > Plecoptera > Taeniopterygidae > Brachyptera > Brachyptera putata. Next base: position 36,625,436 of record OU015463.1, read on the forward strand.
ACCAAGCTTAGGAGAGAAATCGTCAAATGAACGATATCATGTCACTCAACAGCGTGAGGATGAGATTGGTATTAAACACATTTTACTCCACCAGAGGATACAAGTCAATGTATGACCCTTAGAATATTTATGACTACGTATATCACACAGCCGGGAAACGGTTTAGTCCAACCGCTTCACGCTGAAACGGTTTACAGATCGTGATATACCTATCGGTTTTGGTGTAAAACACTTTAGTTCCAATCCAGTTTGGCAAGTGAATTGGAGAACTCGATACGATTGATATACACGTCAAACCGATTCGAGGTGACCTTGAACGCGAGATTCACAAGCCGCTGCCAATATTCAAAATGGCTGGCGCTGAAACGTTTTGTAAAAGTGTTTCTGAATTATTGTGATATACACACATTTAATGAACCGTTTCAGCGTGAACCGGTTTGCCCAAACCGTTTCCCGACTGTGTGGTATACGTAGTCATTGTTTTTACATCATCACTCGTGAACCCCAAAAATTCGTCAACATCGAGAAGACTCAATATTGGTCATTTTCAACACATACCCATTGATCAAAGTACACTCATCAGCATGCACTAGAAAACACGTTTTTTATTGTTTTTCCCAACTGCTATCCAAGGAAAAAATGTGAAAATTCCCGAATTTGGCAGAACACGGTATAATGATCGTGGCAGAGCACCACCCACCGAAGTGGAAGTTTTTCGACTCTATTATTCTTATTTAGTCCACTTAAAGCATATTTAGCATGAATCATCATGTATTCTGAGAACATCTTTCATTCCATTACAACAAAAATAATCATTTTATTGTCAATCCAATTCCATCTGTTGTATTGTATGATTCAATCTTGAATTGTTCAATATCATTTACGATTTATTGAAACATTGGCAGGAAAATTACGGTAAATTCTGTTTGACTGACTTGTATATTTATGTTTGGCCCAAAAAGCGGAAAATCAGTAATCTTTTAGAAGTATCTTCCGATCTTTCACTAAATAAACAATACCCGTTTAAGAGATTGTGGCAGACTCTATATAAAAACTTACCATTCTCTACAATAATCTTATAAAGGATAGATAAATTTGAAATTTAGTAGGTAGCTCAAATTAAATTTGTCATATAATTTGTATATTAAAAAAAAACATCTGTATAGTTTGAATATAAAAAATAACATTACATGGATAATAGATTCAAGTGAATGTGGGAGGGTTAAGACACATGAAGTGTGGCGGTGGGAAGGGGGGGGCAGAATATGAGTGTGGGGGGGTCATTTCCCCCTCTCCCCTTCCTTCCTACGCGCCTGGTTCGCTACCTATTGTAAGTGGTTATTTCTCACAGGCGAATGAGCACACGCATTCCCAGAAAGGTGAGAAATAATAATAATAATAAAAGCAAGAGAAAAACTTGAGAAAACGATTAACGTACGTTCCGTTTCTCTGTAGGTGCTCGAAAGTAACTTCTGGATCAAAATGATCTATGAAGAGTGAACTAACTCAATGATTATTGATCCGATAGACTAATATCTAAGCAAGAATGTTGTATACCAACTGAATATTTCTGAAAACTTCGATGATTGTGAATTAACTTGCTGCACCTTCAAACACAAAACGCTCATGAAAGTTGTAGTTGTGTTTCTATTCGTAAACCTCATCTTGAAAATTTGTATACCCAAATAGTACGATAGCGATAAATTAAAGGGTTGAAATGCGTTTGTTAAACGGCCTTCTTCTTTCGTGGATCCAAAAAGGCCCTATCTAATTAAGGCACACCATAGTCTTTTCGGACTATCTCTATACACCCAGTCCAGGCTTCCCGTCATCGTCCTACTACTTTTATACGATCATATTTCACCGTTCTATATATCCTGTCTCAACAGAAAAAAAACAATTTCCTCAACTTATTTTTGAAAAAAAATCTCGTCGTTTCTTATGCTCGTAATAAGCTTATAGACCGTTGCTGCAGCCAACTCTTTGTGAGTCTACTATTAAGTATTGAATGACGGCAAAGAAACGGAATCTGGCCATTTGAATACGAACAGCGGGTGGTTGGGGGCTGCTCCAACAACTGAGCCAATAGTATGCCAATAGCAAGCAATAAAACAAGAAAAACATTCAATAAATAGGGACATCGTCGTCTTTTCACCACAGCCCAGTTATAAATCACTGGAACTAGAGACTAACGCAGGTTTACTATAATACTAATCAACATTACCAATTAGGGTAATTAACTGAAAATGGAAAAATATTTCGGTCAAGTTGGATGGTAGTTGATTAAGTGCGAGGTGATGACAATGGTTGGTTTTAATATATTTGTACTATTAGAACTTATTAGGTTGATCTTTTGCGATTGAGATTTGATGGAAAAAATCGAACGGGCACTAATTAGTTGGATTTACATTATTGCCAATTCAGCAGTCGAATCGCGATATTATTAATCGGAATTTAATACCAGACTCTAGGTGTGAAGAATACTCGTTTTTGGACGGTTTTTTTGCCAATAATGTTCGTCCTTACACAAATGACAATGATGACAGTTTGGAAATAATGGCATGAACGGTTCGACTTCTTGTAGTGATCGTCAGCAGTGAGAAGCGTGCAAAAGTAACGCATTACCGGTAACGAGTTACTTAAGAAGTTACTTATAAAGAAGCGCGTCACATATTATCTTGGGATAACTTTCGGGTTTTAAAAGTTAATTTTTCTTGTAGTGTTCGTATAAATGCTAGAAAGTTTTTCCAAACATTACTTGGTGATAAAAATGCATGCCCAATAAGCCCTACAGAAACACATGGAACTACTACAGGCCTATTATGTCAAAGTACATTTTTACAAAATAAAGCTTATACATTGCACATTGGTACGGACAAGATTTTTTGAAAATTATCTTCTTAAATATCATTATTTCCTATGTCCACAATGAGTTAAAAATTAGTTTACCTTTTGAAGTAAGCTCAGTCAACTGAGGCACCGCCTTAGAAACTGTGAAGTTATCGTTGGGCGAGGGTTTGAGTCTGGCATAAGGCATGGGTTTTTGTGAACGTACTTTCCCTCATCACCACTTCATAGTTTCATTATCACCTATTCATTTGCACCCCAATATAACCTAGGTATTGGTGGGGTCGTTAATTAAGCAAATAATCGTACTATCAGTTACCTGTATAATTTGGTGAAGTTAGTTTCTGAAACGCTTTGAAAAGGTACACTTTGGGCCTATGGGTGTTCACACACCCACAGGCCCAAAGTGTCCAGACGCTTTTGCAGAAAAGTGCCAACCGCTGCGGCGTGACCTTACCTTGCTCAGCCCTTGTCGACGGCGATATGAGGGAAACTGTGGCGTACAGTAAAAGCAGAAGATTCATCAACTGCCCTCCCATCGTCCACCTGGCACGGCAAACACGTTACTCCATGGCGGTTCGATCGCGGCCAGGACGACAGCGAAACACTGGAACAACAAACAAAACATGGTTTCATTCATTTATGTAGAGTTCAACGACGCACTGTAATTTTTTTTTTCTTTTTTTAATGTTGCTTAACGACCCCACCAACAGCTAGGTTATACGGGGGTACGAATGAGCGGATGATAATGAAACGATGAAGTGATGATAGGTGAAAGGACGTTTACAAAAACCCATGCCTTATGCGGGACTCGAACCCACGCCCAACGGTGACTTCAGTTACTACCGCTAGCGATAATCGACTTAGCCACCGGGGCGGCTCGCACTGTAATGATAACGGAGATCTATTGGAGTCGAACGAATGATCAAAGAGATGATGGGATGATGAGAAGAAGATTTCTCAAGTACGGGAAGGATAGTGGAAAAGTAGCGGCTGTGGTCTATACTTTAGGAACCATGCCGGCCATTTGTCTAGGAGGCTACAGACGGAAACCTCGAAAAGATCTGTAAAGACTAAAGATGAACGGTGGCGGAGATCGAACTGAGGTCCACCATGCCCCTCATCTTGCACAAGGAGCAAGATTGCTAGCACTGAGCTACATGTGCCGGTGAGAAGAGAGAGAGAGAGAGAGAGAGAGAGAGAGAGATTAAAAGGAAATACAATCAGCGAAAGTCGAGCTGCTCAAATGCATGTAGTGATCAACCACCACAACGCATCTCTGATATCACAAACCGAAGCTGGTAGCTGCTTCTAGTGTGCAGTGATCGCGGTGGACAATCACATTGCATTAACGTATCGGCTTCTAGCTATTGATATCACACCCTCGATCTTCGATCTGTTCATCGGCTAGACATATTATCTCTTTATTCTCTTCGACTCATGTCTCCGAGTACACTTGCGGTAATTTTTTTTCCGAAATTATCATTTGAATCTCGATACGCTCCGAGTGCGGTTCATTTTGCTACGGTTCTGCTTCAAGTCGGGCGTGGGTTCGAGGCTTGCAAAAGACACGTTTTTTTTTTAAACATCATCCATCTACCCCTAAATCTCTCAAATTTCTCGTATACCCCCAAATAACCTAGCTGTTGGTGACGTCGTTGAGTAAACAATAATAAGCATCATCAAGTTACCACTAATTTTTTCACAAACTGTAAATGAATAGCGTATGTCTGCTAGTTTTAATGCTAATGTCATGCAGTATTATTTTCTCCAAGATGCACTTTAATATAGCTTGATCGACCACCTGACTTGACCGCAAGTGTATACATATTGTGATAAATATACAATTTCACCCAACCGACAGACCATCGAAGACTTATTATGCATATAGTTTTCTATGAATAATAAATTGATGAAATACTCGAGATATCTGGTGAGAGCAAGGTATCGCTAATTACAGGATGTGTTGATGTATAAGCAAGATCAGAAGTTCACGACAATAATTATTGCTTCCTGAGATCCTTGCAATTTTCGACACATTTCTCAAAAAAATTGTCAATTCCTACGTGAATATACGATCATTTGAAAACCTGGAGATCCACATTTGATTGTTGTACGAACAAAATTTCAATTTTTGAACAATTGTTTCGGTATACCAGAAAGTTAAGTTCGGTTAAGTTCAATTCTATATCGAAATGATGACAATAACTTCAATGTCGGTCAGTCAATTTGTCTGATCCAGGACGATCAATCCATTCAACAAAACTTCGTTTCTAACAAATAAATGACAATACGTAATTGGTTTTGACTATAGGTTCGCGTTTCTTCCAAAACCAATTGTAAATTCAATGGCATTCAAGTTTTAAAGAAATCGAGTTGGAACCTCCAATCAAATGATGCCAATGATTTATTAATTAGTTTGTAATTGTTGAAAATTTCGAGCCCTCTCTTGAGCAGCTCAGTCAATGAAAACGAGAAGTTGAAGTTTGTCAAGTATCACCACGAACTATTGCTCTAACTCTCTAGACTGAGAGAAATTTGCTATTGACCCAACTGGCTGTAACAGCCGTAAGAGAGTATTCCATATTAAAAGTGGGAAAACCTAATTGGCCAAAAGGGGGGACTAATCCTGGACCCCCACCCGAGGATCAGGAGGAAAGGAAGGCCTACTCTACCGCATTCAACAATATCACGGGTACGAGATAAAACGGAGGAGAAATGAAGGGTCAGTAAAAGGTAAGCTATAAAACGAAGCCAGTCCTACTTCTTCACTGTGAGACAAATTGATATGCGAACTGAAAATGAAAGCGGTAAAAAAAAGGCTGTGCAGTTCAGACAGTATATAATATACATTTATACATACAAAACAAAAGTAAATGCAAATACTGTAGTGAGTGACACGGATTGTCTTCATACGCTCAGCCGCCCCGGTGGCCAAGTCAACTATCGCTAGCGGTAGTAACTGAAGTCACCGTTGGGCGTGGGTTCGAGTCCCGCATAAGGCATGGGTTTTTGTAAACGTCCTTTCACCTATCATCACTTCATCGTTTCATTATCATCCGCTCATTCGTACCCCCGTATAACCTAGCTGTTGGTGGGGTCGTTAAGCAACATAAAAAAAAAAAAAAAAAAAATCATACGCTCATTCAAGAACGTGCATCAATGTGTTCTTTACGCCTACACTGACCGCAGAGTTACACTAATTATGTCAAGCTAGACGAAGAATTTCCTGAGAAATATTGAAAAAATTGTTGAACAACATTCCCCAGTGAGAAAATATCTTGAAACTGCTTCTTCAAAACATGTTATATGAATAAAATTCTTAAAAAACGAATAATTTCAAACTATGTGAAGTTTGTCAAGTTGTGAACAATTAATTAGAAACTTCAAATAACTTCTGAGTAACATTGGGAGGAAAAAACTGAATAATAAAATCAAGTTATAAGAAATAAAAAAACGGCTGAGTATAAAGCTAAAGATGAAATTAAATGAGCATTCTGTGATGGGTTTGCATCCCCAGGGGAGAACGAAGGAGGAAGCGACCAAGACAGACATCAGACAAAACACGGAGCAATTATTTACGGTGCCCCAACTAATGTGACATTTTCTCCACGTGGGAAAAAAAACTATATGAAATCTCTGGAAAGGATCGTTTAGTGTTGGTAGCACGGGGGTCCATCTCACTCATTAGGATTGCCATGTTTTTTCTCCTGCCCGACCGGCTCATTGTTTCTAAATTAAGACGCCGCATACACTCCGTAAACATTGACCTTTCTGTTGATGAGAGAGGACTTATGGAAGATTAAAGACGACGCCTGCAAGCCAGAGACACAGTTGACAACTCAAAGGTTTCACTTCGTTTTTACGTGTTTGTTTCACAATAAGAAAATGGTCATTACGACTGTAGACAGAAATAACTCGACTTACGCAGATTGTCTCGTATTGTTTTCTTATCGCGATTTCAAACGATTATAGCTCCTTTGTTCTTTGCTTACTAAATTGCACATCTTGTCAAACGAATTTGACCGCGAATACAAGATGATCATTTCTAGAGGTTTATCAACCCATCAAAGACGCTTCCTTCTTATTCAAAGTATTGCGCAGCAGAATAAAGCGATAATGAAACAAACGAATGAGAACATACATCTTGAGTACGTTTTTTGACGAAGTGAGTTGTCATCCCTGTTTGAACTTGAATCGGTTCAATACTAATTTATATCAACTTGAATCCTCACGCTTTCAAAAAGACCATGGGAAATATCAGACCAAAGATCACGCAGCCGTCTGACTTTTACCTATAATAAGTGAACGTAAGGAAAGGAGGTGATGTTAAAAAGAAATGAAACATATGGCCGCATCTGGAATCGAATAGTCTCTTTTATATAGGAAGATAAATCCCTTATGGCTTTACAGTTTACCCCCTTGGCATTGATTTGGCTTCTATCCGCCTATACGTGCCAGGATTAACGGCCGCTCTCCACTTGCGACGTTTCCCGAACATGGTACACACTACGGCCACGGGAACACACATGACAGACATTTGCTAGAATGTTACTTGAGATATCCACCTTCTCGGCAGCCAGTCCTGTTGGCCGGTTCTACCTGACGCCCGAGTGCCAACGTGTTCGCATTATACTCGTCTGGCTGGGGTGGTACCAGTGTCGCCGGTCTCACGGCTGTTGACAACATCTCATCATACCGGGCTACATACAAGCTATCTTGTAAGAAAAACGTAATTGGGTAATTAAATTTAATGTCAATGTAAATTTGAGAATGGAAAAAAAAATTAATGAGAAATTAGCCTTCGTAAAAATAATGACCGTGAATGATGATTTAACAGTTAACCCGAAGAATAAAATGTGAAAAGAACGGGTTCTATGTTTGGTTAATACCGGTTAATATTGGGCGGCTGGGCAGAATCAATCTACATAGACTTGTCGGTAATGGAGTAGCACATCTCGGAGATATGGAGCGGAGATAACATTGAATGTAATTTCATTAGCCTACGTCGTCAGGCCGCTGATCTTAATTAGTGATTAATTAATTCGGTGATTTCAGAAATAGCCACACCACAAACCATGTGTGAAAGCACTGATTTTAATGCTGTAGTCTTCGTACGGCTAAACACGCACTTCAAACTGTCCACGCAACCTCGGTGTGCCACGAATTCGGAGCAGAGATAGCATTCCTAAGAAATAAGAATGAAACTACATCATTTACAGCCATTTTATAAAATACATTTTTCAATTACTAGGCCTATAGCCTGACTCATTTATGAATAGCCAGTCATAATAACTATATATCAATCAAAATGTGTCAGCTAATCAAGTTGGCAACCTTTTCAAGATGTTGAAAGTAGTTTCAAAAATGGAAAAAGGCTAAAATGGAGGACGTCGTTGACTTGTTCTGGCTCAAACTCTATAACACGTATCGCTGGTATGGTTGCCGGTCGATTTCGATATTTTCGATTGATCGATATTTCAGGACTTTGATATCGAATTAGAATCTTCAAAATGAGTCCGGGGGGACAAAATATCTAGCATGCTGAAACTCGATTCAGGAGACAGGGGTTCAATTACCATGGTCGACCATCCTGACAGGAGCTTTTCGTGGAGTCCCTCTGTCGTTCAGATTCAAAATGAGGTGGCTTTTAACAACATGTCTCGACCGAGACCTTCCAACTATCCAAAAACACATAATAACATAACCATGTATCTTTCCATCATCTCATTCATCATTCACCGACGCCAATGGATCTTCTTAGTTATCAGTATATGTGTGTCGGTAAACACATTATTTTATATGTATGTATATGTACATATATAATTCTGTTTTCTGGCCTGGGAAGGTTTCTCCGATTTTACATTGAATCTGAATTGAACATGTCGATATATTTCCATCAATATTCGATATTGAAATTTCGGAATCGTTTCAAATTTTCTTTCGAACGGTAATCCTAGTAGAAAGTGATCGCTACGCTTCCAAACTGGAGTGCCCCTGCATATTGTAACTATAATGACTGCATTATCTGTTGGTAACCACCACGCAATTGATGTTAATTATTGTCACTTATTGATAGAAAGTGTCATATCGAGTTGAACGGTACTCTATTATTATACTTGTAGTTTCACACACATAATAATTACATATTATACGTCTTCTTATTATTTGATAACACAGTAGGTCGCACTTGATTAAGTCATACACAAAATCGTAGGTAACCAAGTGTAGGTGTACGAATTGTGCTTGTATGGCTTGCCTTGTACACGACGCCGAAACGGCCGGTCGTCATATATATATATATATATATATATATATATATATATATATATATATATATATATATATATATATATACGTGCGTCAAGCGCTGTTCACATTCAGTTATTAATTATTCATTCATTCATATAGGGATCTGCATGAATCATATCCAACTCAAACAAATACACCACAAATATATTCGATACAGTAAACAACAGAACAAATACTGTACGTCTATTCAAGTACTGAACAAATTGATATGTGTCAGTTCAAACGTATATATTTATTTATATGATATTTGATCAACATATGTAATAATCCATTTTGTTTTCTTATCCATATATCCTACTAGCCTATTTTCATTTCGAGTGGTCGAATGAGTCGCATGATTTATTTCTAATATTTAAAAAATTGAAATATTTTTAGCGGATCAATCATTACTTCAATACTTCCACCATTCATCTTGATTTACTGATCATTATTATTGTCACTATTATTTTCATATTACTTAATTCTGTGTTAATATGGTTTTATTTATGAATTATGAGCAGTTTTGTTATTGGAGTATTAATTTTGTGATCGGGTATTTGTTGTAGGCCTAGGTTTTTGATAAATGTTGAATTTAAAAAACGGCGAACTCCTGATGAATGTGGATTTGCTAACGTGGATACAGGTGAAGAGCCTAATTCCTGTATGTTGTCACTGCTGTACGCGATCACTTCTACACCAAAGGGTTTACAACTCAAAGTTTTGGTGATTTCAGAGATTTCACGGGATTTCAAGAGATTTCAAGGGATTTCAAGGGGAATTCAATGGGATTTCATGGCAAGTGTACACCGGATTTCATGGCAAGTGTACACCGGATTTCAGGAGTTGTTAACCCCTCGATCTACACTGTGTTATCTTCAATTCTAGATTTATGCATGCATAATAGTGTAAAACTCAAATGTAATTGGTATACATATTTTTATATATATATAATTATATATATATATATATATATATATATATATATATATATATATATATATATAAATATGTATATACATATATATGTATATATATATATATATATATATATATATATATATATATATATATATATATATAAATTACTCTTCTAAATACGTATGATTTACTCGCATCACTTATGACAACGTAGGCATTACAGGATTGAAGTACCATAATCCCAAAGGGGAGTAGGGGGGGAACCGGGTGGAACTGAGCGACGCATCTACAGAACTTTCAATATGGACTTGTATAATTTTATGCAAGTGGCGGCTAGCGATTGAGACTTGACAGCAACATGTTTCAATTAAATAAATGGTGTCGTTTAAACCAAAACTGATATTTAATTCAACTCTACTGAGACGTAAGGATTAAACAATACTGAACCGACTTACTAGACAGATATTCACTGCAAAAGGTGATCTACAAACTGAATAATCGAAAAAAAAATAGCAGTTATGAAGAAGCTTGTGAAAGATGTAACTATGAGTTTCTATTCGTAAATCTCGTTACGAAAAATTGTTAACCCTCTGAATACCACGAACACAAATATAACAGTGGTATTTGTGTGGTATGTTGGTGAACGACCCTCTTTTGGTAGTAGTTTGATCGTAATTTCGCTGTAATATGCCGCCTATCAACCTTCACTGATGGACTGTCAGGGGTCGACAGCTTGTTGTGGAAACAAAAATTGAACCCTCTGAGAGATAGCCAGTGGCGGTTTTCTAGGGTAGGCAGAGGAGGCAGTGCCTCCTCAGTTTTTTGAGAGGCAGTACCATCTCATTTTTGACAGGAAAATAGCGCTTAGAACCAATTTCAAAATTTTCGTCTACATATATTTTCTCGTGATTTCGTGTCTATTGCCCATCATCATTGATTTTTATCGTTATTTTACACCAATTCATACAATAATTTTCATATTCGCTGCATATTTCATGTACCGCGTTGTATAGTTCCGAGCTGAATTTCTCATGTCCGAACTGTACCGTGGAGGCGAGTCTCCTATCAGGCTTGAACCACCCGCGCGCTAGTCGTCTGGGATAGGGGAGACGGTCGCTCGGTACATCCTTCTTTCGTGAGAGTTGCTAATGTGTATTATACGAACCATGATGTTCTATCTCTCTCACTCTCGACGACGCATGCGTACCCATGGCTTTATAATACTTGCTCGGGAGGCTCGCCTCACAATGCAATCCCTTATGCCGGACACCCAACCGACACGCGTAATCACACGTTTTACGTTCGGTTCTTTGATGTTGTTATGATGATTATTTTTATTTAATCATCATTATTATTAGAAGTATTATTTTTATTACTATAATAATTATCATTATAATTAATATTATATATTTTTTCTTCGCACAGTTGGAAGAGCGTGCTAATTATTCTTGCATATGTATTATTTGAATATAATAATAAATAATAGTAATAATAATTAATATTATTATTATTATTACTTTTTTTTGTATCATTATTATTATTATTATTATTATTGATTGTTACAAGTTGTTTGGTTTGTACTTCCTATTAATGAGTGTTTCAAATTTTTACTTTGTTTTTATTCGAGTTTTGACCAAAGGAAATTTGTGAAAACTACGAAATTCATTTATATGATGTCACAATGGTCAATTATTAGGCCTACTGTTATTTCCCCTTGTCTATTCATTTTGTTGATACAATCAGCAGTCGACCAACTATAACTATAATATTCGTATTAGTTATTCAATCGGAATTCGGATTTATCCCTCATAGATGAATCTAAATTGCAGTGTGCACAAATAAAAATCACTCTGTAAATACAGTAGATTACTTTGTCAACTTCAGATAATTAAACACGTAGGCTACTGTGCCCAGTGTATATCATTTTGTTTATAGTGGGGTATCTTCAATTCTTGCTTCGTATCAGTGACTGAAAATATCACACGAATTTCTGAGAATTTATTCCGGCTTAGTGTTAGTTTCTTTATAATTCAGTTCAGTCGTGGACAAGAGTAGTAGCCCTAATTATTGTACAATGCTGTTGTGTCAAATTTCGATGTAGTTAAAAATGAAAATCCCCCTACAAGTGACACCTTGACGTGGTGGTGGGGTTTGCTTGGGTCAATTCTAAAAGCTCTGCCGGCGGGAACTTTATGCTCACACTAGGGTCATCCTTTTGACGCAAAATAAAAATTCATTCAACGCGCCTTCAAACCCTAACATTCATTCATGTAATGAGAATGAAATGAATATAGTCATACGCATCTTATGATTTATTAGAAAGAAACCTGCCTCCCCCCCACTGAAGGGCACGAGCCGCCACTGGAGATAGCTTATAACATGACCGTTCATTTGCAAGTTTTTAATAGATCATCTGACTATTTAAATATGTCGAAATTTTTTCATTCAATCGGAGGATTAAATATTGTAGGAATGGCGTATTCTAGTCTTCTTTGTCCTGGTCTTAAATCTTAATTAGATCCACAGAAATGTAGGCCTATATGGATATTTCAGAAATAATAATTCAATATAATATTTCAAAGCGATCTTATAATTATATATGGGTTGTTCATGCAAAGGATTTTACAATATTTGTAGGCCTACATTGGTACATCGTGAAGAAAAAAATGAGACACACGCACTCAGAGGCACAAAAGATATGTACCCGTACTTAATGCAAAACGAAAAACCCATAATTTGCAATAACAAATTTGATTTAAACTCATGAAATGTGCAAAATCTGATACGACATATATGTTAGCATAGACAGTGTATAAATCAATGACATAATTATAATGTATTCAGAAATAATATTCGAAGAGAAACTTCCTTTCAGGAATTATAGAGTTGTATGTAAAATAAAATATATGTGCGGGTTCTATGAGTATCAGTAATATCTACGCTAATTTCATTGATGTTATATTCCGATTTATCTTACATTGAAGTTTATACTCTATAATCCCGAATGTAGGGTTATCTCAAAGTATCATTTCTTAATGTATCCTAATTATATCATTTATGGAACACATATTCCATGATATCATTCATTTTATTACTTGAACTCACTAAATTCATACATTTTTATTAAATTTGATATTCTAAATGAGGTTCTTCGAAGTTGCATACATTGCACATATCAATTTTTGCCTAGGTGTACAAAATCATAAAATGTGTGACAGGAGATAAACTGAATAACAAACAATACGAATGTATACTAACTATACTTGCATAATTATGATATCAATAATTAGAATCATTTTATATGCACCAATATTTTGTTACTCAGCATTGTGTAACAAGGCCAGTGCAGGGGAGAGTGATACAGAAGAGGTAGGGGTAAACGTCTTCGATTGCGTTCAATTGATATTCTTCAACAGCCCGCACCTTTCAACATTTCTTCGATTGCCCGCTAAAATTAGTGTCCCCTGACCTGCGTACTTTAGGGGGCCATCGAAGAAAATATTAGGGTACAACCTACCCAAGACAGGGCCATCGGAGACAGCACCAGTCGATCAACTACAATAAATAATCAAATATGCCTACTGCAAACATCCTCTCGACCTCCAATATCCACTATACAACATTGTACATTGTCTTCTATATAAATAACACGCACATAAATATTTAAACAGCTGGTATCACGAAAATGTGCCATCTCGTATCCGATCCGATTATAAGAAAATGCATCTCAAATATTAGATGAAATGATACTATATTTAGTAATATCCTCCGTAGTTTTGTAACAATGATAACAAAGCCTAGCATATATCCCCAGTACGCATTGAAGAAGCGATTCGCTACTACCAGCTGTTGAATCTAGCCTATTGTGAAGGTATTGGTGAGTAGGGCCTCGGCTAGGAGCGACCATATGGTGGGGACAAGATCAACAGCGTATAGCCCGCTTCCACAAATAGATGCCCACCCATACCGAGTAATCATACCTCTCTACGCATCGCCAGCAGTGTAACAGGTCAAATGAGAGGGGGGTGTAGTCGGGTTTTGATGGATGCCAATATAATAGAGGTAAACTGTCACAGAATTAGCGCGGAAACGTTTTCACAACTACCACTTTGACACTACATTCTTTAAACAGTTGCCAACGATCAAAGCACAAAACTAAAGCGAAAAAAAGGCAAGAGTGTCGTCGTATTCAAATCTCCTCGCTACAATGAAGAATCGCGAAACATTTCTCGTCTCTCGGTTTCACTTTGATATACTAGTACGGTCATACTGTCAGTGATTGGAATTATTATTCATACTGTTCGCTCGGGGTTGCATGACAAATTTGAGCACGCAAAAATGCATTGCATTTTGTATCTATGATCCCACCTGAGACCACCAACTCGACGAGGGTTTTCTATATCTTCACCAGAAAGTACCGAAACATATACACAATTGATCAGCAACTGTGCACAGCACAGTTGAGTTGATCAGCAGTAATTATCATTTGAAAACAACTGTGCACAGTGTTAGTATACACAAATATTGTCATTTGTCAATAGAAATGGAGGCATATATACAAGAAATTAGTACAAAAATAAGGAAAGAGTGAAGGAAGTAAAAAATATATATTTGATACTAATAAAATATTGTTTACTGTTAAATATCGTGTACTACTAAATCAATTTTCTCAAACCACCACTAACGCAAGCACATAAAACAACAGATACATTACTGGAATGAGAAACTGGAATCTAATATTGTGTAAGACAAATTCACTGGAACTATTCAATGATCAGCCAAAATGGACTAGTTTGACAATTTATCTCGACGACCTTAAATCGGTCATTTCTCGTACGTGGCTTATTCCTCTAAACATTCTTCGGCGAGTTTGCCCGAGCATGCGAGAGTAAGAGGGAGAGAGAAAGCAAAAATGATCGAATCGTAGTAAAGAAGCCATGCACCGGTCGGTAATCTGTTGTTAATTATAATATGACGCTAAACAAGGGGCAATATTTCGGATATTATATCATAGACTAATATACGGAAAATATACTACCAAGACTCGTCACGCAATGTTAAAGTAAAACTGCCCCCACTTTTACCCCCACTACTTTATCACCTTTAGTCATTTCATAAGAGTGAACTGTCATGGTAGTATATCTTTCGCCTATGATTATATCAACAACTACCGACGGATAATAACAGAGCTGAGAAAAACCCTTCTTCAAGAAAGAACAATTCAATCGGAATTTTTCAAGGTTTTTTTCGAGGATTTTGGGGTTTTGAAAAAAAATGCAAAATGTATTTTCCATTGCTTCTACACTATTGTGTTTTCTTTATACGCTGGCCCTATTTTGTTGGTTAGTATTTTTTGTTACTGTTTTCATTTTCGTTGAGTTTTTCTCACTCTCAGTGAGAACAATGAGCAGGTGAAGCTTAATTAATCTTTCCCTATTCTTGCCACCATGCTGCCTCAACCACATTTCTGTTGAAATGGAAATATTTGTATAAAAACTCTGTGCACAGGCCTTCTAGTTATCTAATGTCACCGATTCGGGTAAAAAATATTCCCAAAAACTTATTCAAAGTCAACTAAAAAAGGATTCAATATTTTAGCTGTTTATTTCTTCAGGTGGGACCGTGAGTTATTGAATGAGAAATCAACACATTGGGTATTTTCGGGCTGGACAAAATTTAACACGCCTGGATAATAACTCGGTTGAGAAATGAAATGGCTTTGACATGGCTGTACAAAATAAAAACGCAGATATTTCATCTAGGTCCAGTATTATTACACAGTCCAGTTAGCCTTATTCTGCGAGTAAGTGAAAACAAATAGCGTGGGTAACCATGCTGATTACAACACTTAACTGCCAGTAAGAGCCGTTCTCATATTGATATTTCCGACACTGAAGATAGATCTTTTATAGAGGTGAGTACGGTAAGTACCAATGGAAAGTACCATGTTTTGGGTGGCTCATATATAGAATGTAAATAAAAAATAATATATTTCGCCAAATTGGCTCAATATAATGAATTATGTAATGCTCTGTTCTGAATGAACCCAGTTCGACTATGAAAAGCGAATAACACTGGCAGCACAGTGCGACAGTATGAAATCTTTCACCTCACGATATGAAAAGCCATGACTGCTGAAAGAACTGTCACTTTCAAGTAGGCCTACCATACACATGGAACGTGAAAAGTGGTTTTAATGCCTCGGGTAGAATATAATAATGCATTTTATTGAATTCCTTATAGCACCAGAGTTAGTACGATAAAATCAATATAATATTGCGAAACCTCAAGCAATGATATCTAGGTTTCAATTATCTTACTATCGACACAAGTAATCAGCTGTATCTAGTCGAACAGTAGCTCGACGGGAACCGAGTCCCGCGCACAGCCAACTAAGTAAAGTACGTGAAGGAGTTATTGAGCATACTGCATCGATCAAAATAAAAAACTTCGAGATTTAATGTAAGGCAACACACTACAAGACATATCAAATTGAAGTTATTTGGGACCAGACATTTCTAAGTTGTAAATGTGCCTCTTATATGTTTCAAGCGAAAATGTTGTTGGGATATCGCAAGGAATGTTATTTTACATTACTCAACTGTTTCATTTTTTTTAATCACTATAGGCCTATTCAATGGATTCTGATGACATTTTCACAGCATGTTTGATGTACACTTGGGAATGATTGTATGTGCGAGATGGGAAATTGATTATATTTAACCAAAAGAGGCATAATTTTTAGCCCGCTTTGTGATATTTTATTCGTTTATTTTTCTTTTTAAACAACCATTAAATTCTAGAAGCATACACTAAATAGTGACAATCAATGAAGCTGTGAAAACGAAAACGTCAAAATAATGGTGTACAATTCAATAAATACGTCGTATTCTAGGTGTTTGATGAATCCCATATACTTCTCAAGAATTATTCTAATATTGATCACAGTAGACTTATAGTATCGAGTATATTTGTAATTTGAGGGAAACGTGTCGCAATATTGCCTACGGTGTACGACGACGCTCGGGCATTGCCATATCACGAATATATCAAAGGACGAATTGAGATTAAGCCTTGTCATAAATCGAAAGAAATCGGCCGCTACTCACTTCAATTCAATTAGATATAAAAAATAAGGTATACACGCTATACACATGTATACAAACACACACTTTATTTTAGTGCATCAATAGGCAATGGGATTGGTTAGAATTTTAAACAAGAACAACACTTAGCAAGAAATCGCAACAAATTAACAACACCATCCGCAGCAAGAAAAGCGCATTTTACGTAGCTATAAAATTGTATGACCATCTGCCAAAGGATGTAGACAGAAGAGACAACAAAATAATTCTAACGTTATTGAAAATGACATCACGAGATTTCTACTGACAAAAGGAATGTACCGGTACAGCTTGAACCAAAAGTCCACCAAAGTCCTTTTTCTACCTGTCTGAACCTGTAAAACTTCTGATATTGCTTAGTGTTTCACAGGTATCAGACAAAAAGAAAATGGGGTTTCACTTTTGATTCAAAATGCACACAGCAGTGAATTCGATAGCCCAGCAATTGTTTTGTACCAAACGTACATATATTTCAGCTTAATTAATTTGAGATAAATCATTATTGTACATTATCCCAAGTTTGAACTATTATTCTAACCAACTTGTAGCATTATTTCATCTTATTTAACTGACTTGAATTATTATTATTGTATCAGACGATTCCAAAATTAAATGTGTTTTCATGTAATTAATGCGTTGTGATTTTTAACGGACAAAAACTATTCGATTGGGGTATTAAATGTGACTGTAAGAAATCATTTTTTCTACTAAGCAATATAAAAGACTGGTGCTGAATAATTACATATAATTCGAGGGGCTAACAACTCCTGAAATCCGGTGTACACTTGCGATGAAATCCCATTGAAATCCCCGTTGAAAGCCCTGAAATCACCTTGAAATCCTTATGAAATCTCTTGAAATCTTTGAAATAACCTGAAATCAGGTGTACACCAAAATTGCGAGTTGGAAATCCCTCGATATAATTAGCCCCTCTTCAATACTTCTCGTGTAATCTTTTAAGCTCATCTTGGAAATGAAGCTCACCTGCTCGTCTATCAGCAAGACAAATATAGACCTAGGTTAGTGTGAATTAGGCTACTTTTATTATTCACGATTAGATCGAATGGCCAGCACATCGGTCCATATAATTTAAACGCAAGGAAGAAACTCCAGGGACCTAAAACGGAACCCAGAACAGAACGCAATCTTTTTTCTTCTGGAACATTTTTTCGGTTCTTTCAGGTTCCACAAGGTTCTTGAACCCACCCCATCATATACATTTTAATGAGAAATTATTCGGAGATTTATGCATCAACAAATAAAAATGATGAAACACAAAAATTATATCATTCAATTAAAAAGCCACAATTTTTTTTTTTAAATCAATAAGTAAAATCTCTAACTTTACAACTTTACACTCCGATATGCTGCACATAATTTTATTTATGAAATGATAATATAAAAAACGTCACTCATTTATAAAGCCATGAAACCGTTTGGACACTTGAAGAACCGGATCAGACCGTTCGTTCGAACCGAACCGAGAACCGAGAAATATGTGGTTCGGGTTCGTTATAAGCACAAAACAAGATCATTACAAACGAGGAACCATCGGTTTGAGAGGTTTGGACATTGTTCACCGATATCACCGATTTATCCTGAATGGATAATTATTCCGGTCTCACTGCAGGTTCGCTGTTCTACACGACTGGCTCGCAGTCCTACGATATGTCCGAGCACGAGAAACGCGGCGCGCTGAGATCAACATTCCGCTGATGCGCCTGCAGCATATAATACAGATCAACCACCACTGCATGCTATTCTAGTACTATTGCACATCACGGACACAGAGTAGGCCTACCAGAGTATAGAATTATCTAATATTTCGGAGGAATTAGTTGAAGTGATGAAACAGACATTATTGTTTGTAAAAAGAATTGCATTTCCCGTTCTAGCCGCGGCCATGTCAAGACATTTTGCGTCCCTAAGCCCTGGTTTCCCGTGCACACCTCCATTCCTCATCTGCAACTACGGGTGCAACTCGGCGTGTAACTACGTGGACCACTGAAGGAGCGGCCTTACTGGCTGCTTGCTAACAGCACAATCTATCACGATTTCAGCGTTTCGAGAGGTCCGCATAGGTACTTCCGGTGCTAGATGGTGAGGGGTTCGAAATGATTGGTGATCAAGTACCTGGGAGGTTGAAGCACGAGTGAAGCGAACCTATCAGCCAAGAGTGACAAAACAAAGATTCATGTAAAAAAGTTGAACAAAAGTTGAAGTAGGTGTCCGGATCCGCCATGTTGTTCAAGTGAACACTTGTGATTGGTCAGTAGAAAAACAATGTATGACATAAGAAAAAGTCGGAAATGGAAAAGGTGCTTCACGCGAGACTCGATTTCAAACCTACGCCCGACATGACACCATTCTCAGAAGCTATGCCTTGACTGAATGAATCACGGGGCGGCCTATAACGTAGTATAAGGCCTACAATCATTACACAAGTGTGACGAACGACCGCTGTTGACAGTCGCTAATAAATAACACGAGGGTTAACACATTTATTCGCAATTCATAGCAATTGGTTGATATAGTTACTATTCCAAGCCATGTCAAAACGACGTCCTCTTACTATTAGGGCTTTCGAGCGTGCGACCAAGTGCGTCCTGGTTATAGAACGCTACCTCTTGATTCTTATCGAGTCGGTGTTTCAATTGAAATCGATCCGCGCTCCGTTCGTTTGAACCAACCTCACCCAGCTTTTTTGCGTGACTCAAATGATACCAGTATATACGTACACACACAGCACAAAACATACTACCCTAATCGACTATCCAAGAAACAGAACACGAGTAGTAGTAGTAGTAGTATGAGATGGTCATTCGTCCCGGATAAGTCCGAATTATTATTGGCTCCGAGTGAACCCGACGTTCCGTGAAGGATAAATAATGAAATGAAAACCAACTAAATATTCAAGGAATAAACTATATGCCTACTACTATTTTAATTTCTAAGGAACGTACTGTGTTCCGAGTTTTCAAAAATGAAATAACCATCGTAATAGTGCATTGTTGCCGACTACAACTCCGAAAGTAAGACTATTTGGAACGTACGGAATGAGCGGATCATAGGGGAAAGATGTTTTAGAAATACATGCTTACGCAAGACAAACCCACGCGAGACTTCACTTCATTATCTACAGCCTAGCTGAATGAGCCACAGCCAGGGGAGAGGGCAATTATACTTGTATCCACGAAAGAAGAAAGTCTCGTCTGCCAACCGAAATGTGTGAAAAAATATCAGTAATTGTGAAGAAATACGTCGTGTTTGTCATGTTGATAGGGAGGTTCTTTGGTGGGTACAAGTATAACACTATAATGCATACAGACACAGAATTTTACTGAGCCGATTGTTCACACGAACCGAAACTGGAACATGAATCAACCCAACATTTTGCAGACTTCGAGATGCAGAAATTCCACACGTTATTCATATTTTTCTTTCCGAGACTTACCAGCGTTCACGTTCGAAATGTACTGCATTGTGGCCTACTTGAATTGAACAACCAACAATAAACCTCCTCGTGAATAAAAGTCTCTAACCATCATATAAGAATAGAATTGAGATATTTTCCTACTTTTCTCCAAATCTATGTGTGCTCGAAGTCATTTTACAACAAAATTTATGTACAGAAACAAGGAATGCATTTGCGTGAATTGCCATAATGCACACAGGCCTTGTTGAATGTTAGGAAAGTTGATTATCTGCCAACCCCTGGGAGAATCAGCTAAGGCACTGCTTTAGAAGCTTGAGTAAGTCGAGCGTGGGTTGAGGCACGGTTTTTTGACAACATCATAACATTATCATCCGCTCATGTGTAACCCAATTAACCCAGAACTGTTGGTGGGATCGTTTATAAGCAAACAGTAATCACAATCAAAAGGATAAAGCATTCTAAACGATGTCCGGATATGATCCTGATACGCAGGGGTTTATTCATACAAATAGATGAACCGTAACACAAAAAATAATTATATCCCCAGCCATCTAAACCAACGGCATCGGTAGAGAAATGCATTTTTCGACACTTCAATTTACTTCACTGCCATACTATATGCCTGAAGACATGATTTTTACCACACACCACGTAAAACATTGTCGATCTGAAAGAGAACTCTTAATGAATAAAGTTTAAAAAAATCAATCTCCAATTGCCAAATTATAATACAATGCATACTTTGACCGAGAAACTTACGTTCAGTCATAGTCTTACTCGTCAAAAAGTACACACTATACCAAGGCACTCGACGCTAATGGCAAAAACATAACCAAAAACTCCCTACACACACATTCACTCCCATAGCCTATGTCTGCAACTATAGTACAGGGTTCCGACCGCCAGAATGCACAGATGCACCGTCGTCGAGTCCCTAGGTCGGAAATACTACTACATTACAGGGTGAGGGTGTAGAAGAGCGTGAGCTGAGGGAATGACGATTCTGACGAATCAGCATACGTCTCAAGTATATCTTTTGCCCGTAGTACCGCTATCAAAAAGATACCGGAACGCCGCGTTCCGCAAAAAATCAGCCCCTGCTTATTTATGAAACGCTCGATAGATTTAAATATACAGCTACGAGGTAGAAAAAGAACAATAATAACGTATTATACCCCTCGAAACGACTTCTGTTCTATATTTTTTCGAGTTGATTGTATTCGTCGGATGCCGTGCTACAACGCCGTGCATGCAAACTAAACACCTAGCTGGGATTGTCAGGGCAGCTAATAAAGTCATTAAGACACGTAATAGCTCGTGTACGTATTGCTGTCGGTACGTACTCGAGTTACCACCCTAACACAGCAATCTCATTATATCGACGGAAAATCGGGCAGTGGACACGCTCAATGTATAGTTGACAGCGGCTATGTAATTGTATTCATTGCATTTAACCATAGACTATGATTTAACCCTTAATTATTTCGAGGAAATCGAATACATGTTAGCAGTTACAGTGTATAATGAATTGTTGAATATAGTTTCTATCAAGTGTAATGCAGTGAGGTGACTTGAAATGTGCTAATAAGATTCTTTTTATGAATTGCTTAATGACCCCACCAACAGCTAGGCTATTTGGGGGTACAAATGACCAGGTGAGAATGAAACTGAGTAGTGATGATAAGTGGAAGAATGATTACAAAAACCCATGCCTCATGCGGGACTCGAACCAACGCCCAACGGTGACGACAGTTTATAAAGCGATGCCTTAGTTGACGGAACAGGGTAGCTAGAAAGATAGTACAGTACAGAATACAGTGTATAACAGAGTTATATGTGCAAACAAGAATATAGCATCAAAGGTTCTTACAAAAATATCCTAAACGCACTGACAATAAAAAGACTTGGCATTTTTCACCCAACGGCTGGGGCTCTATATACCCAGTAGGTCTCTGTGCGAAAAACCCTAGATGTAAATTAAATTTTGATTTACAATTAAGCTTCCCCCTCCCCCCTACATCAAAGTTCCTACGCGTCTGCACGATAACGTCCCCAGGAACGTAAAAAGAAAAGAATGGAGCATCGTGATTTCAGCATGCACTATCAGATGAGCCCTCGTTACTGGCGCTTTGTTGTAGGCCTACAAGTACCGCTGATGAATACATATAAAATCATCTCTATCGACCACCAGAGTCCTGAGGCCGTTCGTTTGGCTCAGGCAGTCGAGGCACTGATTTGATGTATAGAGCCAGACAGGCGAGGGTTCGAGTCCCGCTGTTAGCATGGGTTTCTGTCAAGTCGTCCTTCCAGTTGTCATCATTGATCGTTTAATTATCACTCTCTTATTCCTACCACCATAGAACCTAGCTGACGATGGGTCGTTATTTCTCTTCCCAGTAAAAAACACCAAACCAACTACTGGTACAATCACTATATTAATTGGATCAACATCCCTATTGAAAGATGTATGACCTCTTGTTTTGCCCCGTAGCCAAAACATCAGACTATATTTGTATCAACGAAAGACGTCTACCAAACTGAATAATGGGAGAAACAACGGTAATTGTGGAGAAATTCGCTGGGACTGGAAATACTTCAGTTTCGAAAGATGCAGTTGTGTTTCTGATCGTAAACCACGCCCTGGAAAATATCATTCACCATCAAAATATCACAGCTACACAAAAATAACGGTGATATTTGTGTTTGCTATGTTGATAGACGACCTTCCTTCATTCGTGAATCTTTCCTTCTTTCGTACTCCAGGTACACGTAGACCTATATATTATATTCGACGAGCGATAGCGAAGACTTTCATCCTACTCTTCTAAATCCAATTCTTCTTTCTTTTCTCACGGTCTCACGGTTTGACTGATCAACATGAAACTTTTTCTGGACACAAGGACTTATCCAACTTGAAACTGTATAGTTTTGGGGTAAAATCGATTGGATCATTTTATAGAAACACCATCACAAAGTTTCTGAAAACCTCATACGCTTGGGCCGGGCGGGAAAAATTTAAAAACAAAATCTCTCCAGAAAATTCAATTTTT
Organism: Brachyptera putata; assembly: GCA_907164805.1. NCBI lineage: Eukaryota > Metazoa > Arthropoda > Insecta > Plecoptera > Taeniopterygidae > Brachyptera > Brachyptera putata. The sequence goes on from OU015463.1 coordinate 36,649,102, forward strand.
CGATGAATGTGAGCACATTGAGGATACACATTAATACAAATTTTCAGTCAAATCAGATCAGCCGTTTTGAAAAAAAAATGAATGAAAGTTTTTCATTCGTCAAATAGATGGGAATGATAGCATAACCACTGATTCACGGCTTTCTAGCTCGAGAGTAGCCAAGTCGAGTATACTTTATACGAGTCGAGGTGTGTAGAGTCTTCGATTATAATCCCTAGAAATATCTCGTTCATCTTACAACGCACACGCAGCGTTTGCCTTCTTATACTATATATTTATATATACTGTTTCATATCGACTTCTTTTCTCTTAGCGACGAGAAACAGACTATACCGCATATTCTATGCTGGCGGCTGTTAATACAGGACTAGAAGACTGAATAATATCTGTTACCGAAACTTTCCGATGATCCGCTTTTTCAAACGATAAATTTCTCATTGATAAGCTGTTGTGTTCAATAACATTGCACACACACACAAGCATAGAATGTCTGTATAGAAACTGCAGCCGCTGCGATGAAAGCGGACGATGGTATTAGGACCAGGTAATAAAACTAGACTGCTCGAAAACGTTACTTATTCGATTTGCCATTTCACGTACAAATATTGACAAAACTGTTCGATCGAAAGAAATTACCCACCTCCTTCCCGCGTGTGGTGGACAGTTCGCCAGAAAACAATTCGCCGGACCGTTCTGGATCGTTTGGACAATTCGCCAAAGTACTTCAGGTACTGAAAGAGGTAGTGGCCAATTCGCCAGGTGTACGTATAGATTTAGTTTGCGAATAAAATAAAGACAATAAAAAATATAGCATAACACAACTCAACAATTCGTATGCCACTGAAACATTCACTATTTGTTGGAATTACATTCATCATTTAAAATTATTGCTCAAATATTTTTCCATGTCATTAATTCATACAAGCGATTGATAATTCGAACATCGCGCTGAAAAAAGAAATATATGAAATTATTGGAAGTCCTAATCTATATCGACCCGCCCCCCCCCCCCCCCCTCCCCCCACTGATATCACGATTTCGTTCACACTTGGCACGCATTCAAGCTACCCGTAAATAATTGTTCAGTTCCTCAAATCGTCGTCTACAAAATCAACAATTACGCCAAACGAATGATTACATACTATTATTTCACTGGCTCACAATCATTCTATTATTATTGGAATATTTTCAATAAAATGACAAGACTCTATTGTTCAACGCTGAATAGATCGTGTTTAACGTAAAACATTGTGAAATAATTTACTTCGTACTCGACTCGAATTACAAGTGAGCAAGCAACGCTATAACGGTAGGTAGTACCCGCGATGCTATTAAAACGGCTTATATTTGATTGCGATCGCGGGTAGTGAAAGATTCAACAACTACTACTGCAACACCGGATGCTACATATCTGGTGCATTTATCGGGACAATAGGTGGGTTGGAGAAGGTATCACTTAGATCGGTCGCACTATTGTCGAAAATACCTTGACTAAAAAGAGACGTATAGCCTACCAACCATTTTACTGGACAATAGCTAAAAGCACACGGTTCACATCTTTCAGAGCAGCACAAAAATTCAAGGTTTTATACTACGCATACCTTAAGGCGTATAGACCTTTACGCTTTAGATAATCTTACACGAAACACAGAAGAATACAACGTAAAGTAGCCTACTTTCCAATGCGGCTAATTGATCAATTGTGAACGCATACATCGCGATTGTTTCAACCGATTGTATACAGGTTCAAACATGAAATTAAATTGCAGGTAGCCGATTTTAAAATCGAAGTCAATCCTATACGTAACCCACTACAGAAATCATTGCCCATTATACTTTATTAACATATTATTAAGGAATTTTAAAATTACATCATAAAATGGGCACTCCCTATACGTAACAGGCGTGATCAAATCCGTACCAGACTCAGTGGAAGATCACACGAAGTAAACTGTGCATAATCCGAAGTAGTATCACAGATAGCTAGATTATCTGTGGTAGTATTTGAGCTGTCTACGTTCTGGCCCAATAGAATATTTCCATGTGGCTTGTAGGCAGCTCCCCCCTCATCCTCCCCTTCTCCACTCCACAACAAGCATTGAACCCGGTACAACTTTCTGGCTAGATCTACAGCCAATGGCCAGGAGCAGTAATTAATTGGGTCATAAAATTAACAAGAATTACCATAACATATTCTTTTGAGTTTAATTATAAGCTTGAAAGAGTAAACAACGTACACAGTAATTAACAATAATTGAATAAATACACTGACGAAGATGAAGAAACAACAAATTATTTCTCCACTCTGAAAATGAGTGATATCCTCCGTGAAGATAGATATTTCTTAATGATTTGAAGATAGCCAAAAATACAATATGAAAATTGGGAGCAAAGTGGCACCTCGAATGGTATAAGTACATGGCAACTACCGCCGACAAAATGATAAGTTGGCTCGTTGCCCCACGTCAAGCCACTGATCTACTCTACTGGCATCAGGTTGATTCTATACATGTATGTGTACGTACATACGTTTATCGAATACGATTATCGTAAACATATCGTCCGACTACCAAGTAACCTTAGGTGGTAGGCCTATCTTGAAACACGTGCGTATTTGCTGTCTTGTCGGTTTCTCGATCAAGAATCAAGGATAATTGTTGTCATAACAGCTACGTTATTTGGAAGTACGGATGAGCGAATGAAAGATGTATGTTCTCCAAAAACCACACCTTAGGTCTATGCAGGACTCGAACCCACGACCGACTTGACTTCAGTTTCGAAGGCAATGCCTCGACTCACTGAGACAGACGGACGGCAAGCAAGTTATTACTTGATCTTTCAAGATATCGTGCTCGCTCTTACGCGTGGAGATCATTCAATGGATAACCTTCATGGATTACGTTTTCTGAGAATAATGATTGTCTTATCACGGGCCTTCATAAATTCATTATTTGTATCAAATAAATACAAATATTTGGAACTTTTTACTTATAGATCGAAGTAGGACTACTGTATCCGTTCTTTTATCTATCTCAACGCACGCAAACACAATGGTAATATATACAGTAAGCATAGAAAAACGCTATGGGTACACTATACACATTGGTGATAATGTCCTAATGGAGGTAAACTTGTCCAACCAGATGTGTTACTGTTACAACTCGAAACACAATTCACACCGAAATCTCAAACAATACGGGTTTGTTCTTATCTTACCAATCAGACGTTTATAGCAAATAGGAAATAAGATTGCATGGCGAAATGCAAGGAGACAAAGGAAGTTGGTCTCACCTATTCAAACTATACTCCAGGGGGTCATTTGAAAGTGAACAGGAGAAAAAACTGTTCAAATTGAAATTTCGCAAGCTCTAATTGCCATTGTAACTAATTACAAAATAAAACGATTATCAAATTCCGTTTGTAATCGATTTTAATCAAATTATAATTTAAAAAGATAATAATCAGGTTCTGTATACACTTTTAAAATGAGTGTATTAGTAATACGTGGGGAGTTAAGACAGCAATGCTAGCCGGTCACATTACACTTTCCCTTTTGAATGCTCACAAAGAGAAAGTAGAACTGGATCAAAAATTGTATAAATACAATTCTCTACTACTATGCTTAATAGCTTTCTTTATGTTTGACAAAATCATTCAGTATCCACAATAGCAGAGTCCAGTGACTGGACCCAGCTTGTATGACCCTGGAGCCGCTGAACCCAACCTGCAAGCGAAGCATTGGGACAAAGTCTGCATTGCTCTGTCATATGACCCAATCACTGGACCCAGCCTGCAAGCTCAGCCATTAGCTTTGAATGCGACAAGAGAAGGGACTGAGAGCTGAAAATATTATTTCCATTTTCCACTTTCGTCCAGTCATTGTGTAATTTGAATCGCGTACATATCCGAACACACAGGTAGAGTGATTAAGCTTCCCAGGACTGTGGTCAATTAGTGTATAAACAAAGACTAATGGTGGATTGCAAGAACGAAGTTTAACCCCGGTCTACTTTAGACGCCGTCTAGGTACAAAATAGCGTTGCCTCTGCAATGCTATTTTGTACTTAGACGGCGTCTAAACTAGACCGGGGTTAAACTTCGTTCTTGCAATCCACCCTAAGAGAACAGTTCTCTATATTGAACGAGGCTGTACACCTGAACGGTCAGTTTACTCATCATAGATAGCCTCCAGCACTTGACTCATCTCCGCTTGCTCACCTTACGATTAGAGCGGTCAATTGTTTCACACCGAAAATACCATTGAAACAGGCAAAATTCCTCGTGGCGAGGAAGGGTAGCGTACCACTCCCATCATCTGCACCCCAATTAAGCAATCAAAATGTTAACTTTTTCTCATTTGAAAACGTTTAATCGCATGACGGCAGATGATCGTGTAATTTATGTGTGTAGATAAGTGAGGTGAATTCTAGTGAATTAGGTTAGGTCTGCCATAAATGAACGGACGATAATTGCACTGGCTGATCCAACCCCTTTTGACTCGGATCCTGACTGCATAGTACGGGTCTCTCTCCACTCTCTGCGGGGCAGATGTCGACTCGGAACACTACAGCCCTATATTACAGAAAATCCCCGTCCATATACCTGGTATTTAGTCACCACTGTCGTGTTTCAATAACATTCTATTTTATTGTTCGCCAGTATTACGTGGTGACACCAAAAGAATTTCGATTCTTTAGAATTCTCCGTGTATACAATTTGGTAACGTGGTATACAGCAGGGCCCACATACCCACTCTAATCTATATGACTATAGCATGTGCTTTAATCACGTTGTCAGCTCGGCATGCCTGCCTCAACGTGTTACGGTTAATACAGTGGTACTTCCGGTTCTCTACAAGAATTACTTCTTTATGAAAACACAACTTCCATCCCCCACCAAAACGAGAACTTCGACGAAATATCTTGGACAATCACTTGCACCGAACAAATGCACAAGAAATGCTTTACAGAATGAAAGAAAAATAGATACTATCACATTTCCCCGAGTGACTAATCACGCGCTAATTTTCGGGTTTCCGTGACGCTTTAAATGGCGGTATATTTGCCACAATTAGTGCGTGAATAAGTGAGGGGGGGGGGTTGGGGGTTGCCGGGTTCACGAGTCTTAATTAGGCCTCGATACTCGTGCACAAGTTGCTGTTCTGTGGATCGGTGTGACAACGACCCAGAGCTATTTATACAATATATAGCTCACCGTCTGTAATAGTTGATTACGGTTGCAGCTTTACTTATTGTACAATTATATTATTCGACTGTGAAATTATTGAAGACATGAAACGACGTAAGTGTCGATCCGATACGTCTATCGACAGACGGAGAGGGTAATGAAATAACGAACAAATGACTGTAAACACTTCGACAATTACATAATCTCAGTTCACCTTGAAGAATTTAAATCTTTCGAGCGATGCAATCGCGTTTCTAGTCGAAAAACTCGTCCAGAAATATCACGATATCCAGAAAATAGCACAGCTGTAGGGCCTACAAATATGATGGCATCGAGACACACTGTAATGTCATTAGAGCCGATTCCCGCCATGGTCGACCATGCTAACCGGGGTTGCTCAGGTCAATATTGGGATGGTTCCTTAGCAGACTACGACAAACTCCTTCCCACTATTTAAAAACCATTGATAATATAACCTTTCATCTCATCGTCCCATCATGTCATATATAATTCACCAAAGCCAATAGATCGTAGTCAACAGTGCAGTGCGCCGCTTAAAGCTGATATAAATGAATGCAATGGATGAAAATTATAATGGCGGTATCGGTATCTATATATTTGCTATGTTCAAAGCCAACCTTCCCATTTGGGGGAAACAAGTGGCACACGAATATAGTCACTTTCCGATATAATCCAACACCGTTGTCCGACTGCATTTCAAATTGCCGGCCAAAATCTCAGTCCAATTGCACGGTGCACTCGACTATCACAAACCGCCAAAATCGTTTCAAGTGTAAAAGTACTGCACCTCGTGTCGGGGACGATCATTGATCAAGACGAAAACTTGGTACGGGTAAGACATGAGACAAAGACACATCTTTTACGGTTGAATGAAAACAATACCCCGTGCCCATCACCATTACCCATGCTTATGTCTGCATTGAATACTTATCCAGACCACTGCAGGTGCGGGTTACGGTCTGGCTGACAGCCAATCACAATCCAGCACGCTTGTAGCGCTTTCTAGTGATGGATGGAGTTACTACAGGATGAAGGGTTAGAAGGGAGTCGAGGAAAAGGAATTGAGGAGGGAGGAATGAACTTTAATTATCATTGCGTAGTATCTCGTTGTAAGTTTTATCTTCCACCCATGGTTTGATCGAAGGTTGTCTTGAAGAGAGCACTGACACTTCCGACATAAAACTGGGACTATACCTTCCAGTTACTGAAACCGGATCATCATTCGCTAGCGAGGAGACCAGGATGCGATGCCCGGATAGTTCCAGCTATAACCGACTCCATTCCTTATTTCAACATACAAAATAAGGATATTCACTCCACAGAGGATCCCTTCTGATCATACACTGGTCTACCAACTCGAGAATCAAATGAAGCAAGCTGAACTAGGCTAGTATGACGCTGAATCGTTATTCAGGAGACAAGAGATCGTTTCCCACCATGGCCGATCATCCCGACCGAGGTTTTACGGGGTTTCCCTCTGTCGGTCAGGTGAACACTACAATGGCTCCTCAACAACGGACTACGGCTGTTTCCGCCCCACTATCGGAAACACATGACAAATCTCACCTTCTCATTCATTCACGCGAATAGATCGTGGTCATCACCAGTACAAATAAATTAATAAACAAACAAATGCAGTGCGCCAATCAGATGCCAACAGTCATGTGGTCATTCCACGATCAAGAATTAGTTCTAGTACTGAGCTCACACGACATGGAGTACGCTCACACGACCAGGGTCGGACTGGCCCACCGGGATACCGGGAAATCCCCCGCGAGGCCTCGACCGTTTTGGAGGCCTCTGATCCCTTATAAAAATTATATTTATGTGGATAATATTTTAATTATGATTCCACAAATGTCCATGATTATTCAATTATTAAAAATAACCTCGAGAATGTTCATAACGGTTCAATTATCGGACTCCACAACTGCATGTAAATCGCAGAAATCACTTGAAAAATGACCATGTTTACAAAAAAATCCTGCGGAGTTTTGCTGAGAGAAATGGTAGAAATAACTTTTGAAAAAAATGTCTATAGGCCTATGATTCAATTATTGAAGATAACTTCGAAAATGTACGTACTGTACAATAATGGTTCAATTATCGGACTCCAAAACTGCTTGTAAATCGCAGAAATCACTTGAAAAACGAACATATTTCAAAAATATTCCTGTGGGGCTCTACTGGGGGCTGGGGGACTGACGTCCAGCTGGGCAGTAATTTTATCTAAATAACCTGCGCTCCTCCCCCCCCCCCCTCCCTCATAAATACATAAATCATAACGACGTCCCTGGACCAGGCACGTACTGGCCATAAGGCCACACCGGCCATTGGCCAGTGGCCCCCCCGTCCGTGGGCACCCACAGTTATATATTCAAGAAATTTCATGTAGTTCCCAAAACCCGTAGAATCTAATTGATAAACGATTTCCCTGCGAGGCTTAATTCTCTCCTCTCTTGCTATGCACTGCAGACTTAGTTTTGGGGGCTCACTATTGAGTCCTTGCCCGGAGCGCTAAAACGACACAAAACGACCATGCAGTTGCAATAACTGTGATTGGCAAATATTAGTTGGGCACCTTTAGCTCTATAAGAAAACACATTTTGTGCATCCCGATCATAACTGAAACACGTTGAACCATATTATTTAAAAAGTGCATAATTTCTAAAAATTCCCTGCGGGGCCAGAAGGGGGCTTTCCCCCCGTGGGTCACAACTTCGCGGTAACGCGTCGATAGCCCTATAATTATATAAACGCATAATTCGCTGTCTATATGACTTGCTCTACACTTCGCACTTATAAGGTCTATTATAATTCTTCATGCACATTTGTATCAAAGGTTTATGCATGACGCCCTTTCAAAATTCTTGCTCCCCCCCCTGACCTAATATTCTAGCTACGCCACTGCTATGTTCAAAATGCTTCGATAATAAATATTAATTATTGATGAAGAAAAAATGTTCTGTTTTCCTTGTCCTGGATTTGGTTCCATATAATTAATTAGTAATTAAATGGTCACCATAAAGTGCGCCCACAATTTCAGTGCTGGCCGGTGGGCCTATTACTTGTCAGTTATGTCAATACTTTCAACAGTTAACACAATCACATGAAGGTGCAAATAATTTGATGCTTATTATTCAATTAGGTGGTACATCATCAAACTCGATCTGGGGCCCTGATTTATTTTCCCCGGGAGGCCTCTGTGCCGCCAGTCCGACACTGCACACGACCCAAGACAAACAAACCTCAATATTAATAATAAGAAGATTAAATACTAATAATATCGGCATGTTTTCCATAATGGTAGTAATTTTGTAATCGAGAACTTTAGACAAACATAAACGACGGGAGGGCGGGCGAGCGAGCGAGCATTGGCGAGGTAGAACTGACATCTTATCTTACATACATGAGGCTGGAGAACCGGTCAGGTCTATGTCCCTCCTCCTCAACCCCCCCCCCCCCCCCACCCCTCACAATTTCCCTTACCCAGCATCTCGCCAACATACATATTGTGGGCTTGCAACCAGCTCTGACCATGCAGTCACTCACCTATAGAAGCACCGGCACGAACATACACACGTACAGTTTATGACTTACCGGATTCATTCCGATTGACATTGCCACCCACATGAAGCTAACGAGCAGGGTGGACATGGTCCCCACTACTGCCAACCAAAACTTGGAAATTCAGTCAGAATGCAACATTTTTTCGGCCTCTCATTAAGTAATGCACAAAAAGGTGAGACGAAATCAGTCGTAGTCCGAAAGCAGGGAACCATACCAGTATTCAGTTTTACGGCTGAGGGACACATGAAACCCCTCGATCAGGATAGGCGACCGGCGGGAATCGAACACGGGCCTCCTGGGAGTGACGGTTCAGCACACTATAACGACTGATCTACCGACCCAACCGAACAGTATATTTCATAATGCTCAATACGTGATACACTATAAGGACGCCTTGGGGTTCCAAATGCTGACCTCCAATTGCCACATTTTGAAAGCTCACTTTTCACTCACTACCGCAAAGAAAAAAATCTAGAAGTTATAACGAAGAAAATAAAATTATTTAAACCCACTTAATCACTATTAGTTTAGTCCTATCAAGTATTAGTCTGTAACCAAATGAAGAGTATCAACGATCTATAAATTTGGGAAAAAAAATATAAAAAAAATATGTGTGTTTTAAGGCAAATTCGACTATAATTGGACATAATGGGTTTAAATAGTCGGTCCCCAGAACAAACAATACGCAGCAATAAAATCTCGTCACAATGTCAAAATGAAACCCATTCAAGTATTCTATCAATTTGTATATTGCACAATCTAGGTGTTTCCAACGCCTTTTAAATAACTCAACACCAAATCGAGAAGCCAAAAGCACACAATGGCATTGTGTCACGTGAACATTTACATTTACATGTTGGTACCACCATCACTGGAATGCTTAAAAAGTTTCAAGTGCATGCTAGCAATTCAGGTGAATCATTCCGCCAACTCTCTCCGCAGCATCTACCAGCCAGTAAGCTATGTATGTGTGTGTGTGTGTGTGTGTGCACCCTGCAGCTCGGGCTCCTACCTCGGCATCCTAGCATGCGACGACAAGATGCCCAGGTCACCGGTATCCGTTCAATGTGAACCTCAATATTATATAGGAGTGGAATGTAAAATGATTGAAGATCAACTTTGGTGTGAAGAAGAAATGAATAGGCTCCGGCTCGATCACTGTATAGGCTCGCATTTTTTGGTTGGGTCTAAGCTTGTAGATGAATCGTCACCAACCATACATGGATGCATAATAATACACATACAGCGCATAGAGCATAGAGAAGTGTGTCGTGGAATTCCAACTATTACTTACTTGAATTGGTAGCTTTTATATTAATTGCAAGCGAATGCTACCAGCTGTTCGAAGTTCAGAGGCCCTTTTTTGTTTTCTTCCTGGACGGTACCGTTTATTCTAGTGTATAGGCCTATTACCGTAATATTTCCTACATAAATGTACTCTATTTGAAACAAAAATCCTCATTGAAGTAATTATAACTTATAACATAACTATTCTAACTTTCTCACTAACGTATTATAAATATTGTATTACAACTTAATACAAATATATAATACAAATAATTGTATCAATTCGACAACCAATACTACATGTATTTCTATCGTGTTAATGTATCATGTATTTCACGCGCTGGCGCATCTTCAAATTGATACCAACTTCTATAGAAAATATTCAAAAATGACACACTCCACTATAGTTCCTTTAACCACATGACATGTATTTAGGATCCAAACCGCAATAGTCCTGTTTCCAGTTGAAATAAAATATGAAACGTTGTTAAAAAAATACAGGTAGGCCTACTAAAAAAAATACATATCACAAAAAAACATCCCCGGTGCTAGTGGAAATGAATTATTAAATGTACCATTGAACCGAGACGGACACATCAGTTCAGACACAGCAGATCAGATAGCGCACTGGACCGATCATCCAGAAGACCGGGGTTCGAGTCAAGATGGTCCACCAGGTCATCCTGACTTCGTGGTTACTAGAGATGGACAATCGGTATTTTGAGATGTGACCAGCCGAATAACCGTAGTGTCTGACCGAATATTTTTGGTCGAAATCTGTTTTGTTTCTTTATAAGAACATTATTCTGGTCTACATTTAAACTGTACAGATATATAGCTGAATACATGTCCTCAGTATCCTCTTATTAGTATTCCATCGTCTAGCGACTGAACAGAATAATTTCAAGTCATAACTGAATACAAAGGACCAGAAGGGAAAATGCTGACATCAATTCAATATCATAAACCCTCAAATAACCTATAGCTGTTAGTGAAGTCGTATATAGACAGTAAAACAATAATACAACACCGCCAGGTTTGTTTGACAATATGACGATGCCATAAACCTACATTACACGTGTTCAAATCAATGTATACATCAATAATCACGAAATTTGGAATATGTACACATTTTACTTATTAGTAATGGTGAAAAAAACGGTCTTAAAACTTTTGGTCAAAATCTCGGTCGCTTGACCAAGGCGATTTTGACCGTTCAATTGCCCATCTCTGGTGGTTACCCTTTGTTGTGAAAGTGAATATTCGGTTGGTCCTTATTCAATAACATGTCACGACCGCTTCCTTCCCAACTGTCCAAAAACACACAATAAAACCGTCACTCATCTCAGCTGTCATCATTCATCGAGGTCAGTGGATCTTGGCCATTCTTTGAATTAAAAGAGTAAATTGATAGATTAATAATTATTACTGATTACTAATGACCCCACCAACAAGTAGGATATTGGGGAGGTAAGAATGAGGGAATGATAATATATGAATACAGAAACCCACGCTTTATGCGGGATTCGAACGCACGTTCGAGGCGACTTCAATGGCCAACGCAATGCCTTGGCTAACCAAGCCAGACGAGTGGCTTAGGGATCGATTTCCGCATTTTATTTTACCAAGTAAAGCTGATATCCTAAAATGGCCACGTTTGAATCCGTTGTGATCTTGACGAAGCCATACTCCGCTGGATTAGTCGGAAATGGATTGTGGGTCAACTACCCAATTACCTAACCAATCACGACGATAACAACCAAATAAACATTAAATATTGCATATTTTATCTCGCGATTACCGATTCAATGATACCCTGACAAAACAAAGTATGTGGCTCATTCAGCTGAAGCACTGTTTTAGAAGCTGAAGTCAAGTCGAACGTACAGGCTTCGAGTCCCGCATAAGGCATGGATTTTTGTAAAATCAATCATCTTATTCGACTCCCCGAAATATTGGTGGGGTCGTTAAGCTAACGATAATCATACACCTAACAAATCCGATTATTGTTAATTAATAGAGCGCCTTTGGCGAACAGGTAGGCTCCGGTTGTTGAAAACAATACTAGAATAGTTCAATTTAAAATCTCAACAGGTATCTGAAATTAAATAATACCCCAGTATACCGGACTATCATGTATTAACTAGGCTTACACATGTCTACTCATAAACTTAATGTTCACCACATGATTCTAGTTAATTATGTAAAACTTGTTTGCTTTTCCACATAAAATAATAAGTTATTGACAGGAGAATAATGTTTTCACGTTTTTTTCCAGCTGAGAGTTGAGCTTGCTGCGTGCTAAGATCGGCCGCGGAATAAATACATTGACCTGAGAACGAACGTACAGCGTCCACGTATCGGTCGTATGTTAACCATCGGTAATTGGCCAAACTTGAGCACCTCTCACGTTGTTTGTTCTACTCTTCTGTTGACTTTGCGATGATTTAATGGGTTTAGCTTCATTATATTTACCAATACTGACGACTTGAGCCTACAACCGAGGGGTTAACAACTCCAGAAATCCAGTGTGAGTAGGCCTACCATGAAAAAAGTTGCCATGAAATCCCATTGAAACCCGTGAAATCTTCCTGAAATCTCAGCTGAAATCACTTGAAATTCGTGAAATCTTCTGAAAACACAGAACTAGCACAAATCACAAGAGATCATTTGAAAGCAATCGAAATCTCTGGAATCGCAAGAAACCATCAAGGAGCCATCCCAGTATTCGTCTAATTGACAGAAACAAACCGTTAAAAACGAGAAACCTCCGATGATCTAGAAGATCACCGCGGGAATCGCACAAATGAAAACAGGATAATTTTTCAAAATTAAATAAAGAAACTCATACAATATCGGTAGCTGAAAAAATCATCCCGTCGTCCAAAATTACATTACTAGATAAAGACTTTGCATTCATTTCAAAATAAGTCTGTGCTATATACATTCGTATAATGTGAGAAGTCAACTCACGAATAAAGAGAATAATAAAAAGAACAATGCTCAAAACTATTAAAAACTGTATATTAAATTGCTTTAAAAGCAAATGGGAGGGGAGAGGCACAAAAATATTTCGGGCCTATAGGAGCGCAAAATATCTTGACACGACCCTGCCTAGCTGTCTTACAAACGGTAGTCAACTCAAAAGCCTCAATAAGTACGTCTCATTTACATCACCATTAGCACATCCTAACATTAACACCAAAACGTTACGAGGTCGTCTCGATGAGGAAAGAGGGCGGTTTTCGACGGCAGGTGGAGACTGTAAACGACGCGAAATTCAATTTACTGCGAATTACCTATCAAAATGAGCAAAAAATCGTCAACCGGCATTTCAATAAGCACAATCAACCAGTGGCCGTCACCCAGGCTAGGAATGTACCAACAGAAAAAAAGGCTGATAGGTCCAACTTCTCACCGACACCACACATTACACTCACCTTGGCATTAGCGTAACTACTGCCGGGTTGCCAGTCAGCTTTTAAACGGGACTTATAATTATCTATTATGTTGAAATTGTAACACGATAGTGAATCTTGAAACACCTGGGTCAGGTTCTATTTTGAAGTTCAATTCATCTTACACTATGGTGTAAAACTTTTTACTTTCTTTTCTTTTCTCAACACGTTTTTACTCAATTAAAACGTAGGGCCTACGCATTTGACGTAAACTATTTTCAGAACTGCAATATTGGATGAGTTACCCTCGAAGAAAAATGACAATCACCGACACATAGATAGTGAGCGGGTTAAATTGTCCGAAAAATAGCAGGACGGTCGAATTAGTTGAACGTCATTCGTGATATATATCTGATTACCGGTATTTCAGAAAATGACCTTCAAACTCAAATATTTGAGTAAAACCAACGAACAAATTAGTTCAGTTCATTACCTGAGTCTACAGTGGTAGGCCTACATCCAATCATGACAATTTAACCCTAGACTCATTACTTGAACTCGACCAGTGCCACTCTCTTTGGGTGCACTTCACAAAATACTTCCACTATCGCACTGCAGTCCACAGTCCACTCACATCCACGCTAAGAAAAACCACACGCTATGGACAAGTCTCAACTAAATCATAAAGAGACATAAACTGACCGTGGTTCGACGAGCAGGCAAGGACAGGAATTGAACCGGGTCCTCAGAATGTTGGGGTCTATCCTTCGAGTATTCTTAAACTACCAACAACAGAGCGAAGCGTCTGGATAGCTCGGCGGTAACTCACTCTGGCTACTACTGACGGGGATCGATTTCCACCCCGAGCTACTTTTTTTCATATTTTTACTTTTCAAGTACTATATGAATGCGTTTTGGTTTTGCGTAAAGGTTATGCCAGTTAATATGCTATATTGTCACACTTGATTCGAAGGCAAGTTCTCAATTGTACCTTTCCAAACTGAACTAAGTTACTTGAAAACTATATTTGTACACATTTCTCACACAGACTGTACGAACTTCACAATTATTAGGGAGCGTAATTAAATTTTGAAGTATCAAAACCAGCTAAGATATCTTTCAAGTTTTCTACAATTGAAAAGAAATCTATCGGAAAGAATTCAATTTTTCGTAAAAAGTAATTAGAAATAACATTGGCCTAACAACAATCATCGCAGGGGATATTTCAGTCCATATGACCTAATTTATAGTTTGGCTCGTCTTTTAAGCCAACAGGCTGTCACCAATATTTGCTATTGGCGCGATTGTATGTATTGTACTGATTGTATTGATTGCACGATTGAGTGTCTGCTTTCCCTATTTGTATACTGTGGGTATGTGCATTTACTTAATGACAGAGATGTGACAATAGAGGAATCAATCAGGACTATTAGGATAGGGACACTAATCTAAGAACGCATGGTCAACTTGGGTTTGAAGAAATGTATTTAAAAACTGAAAATACATAGGGCCTACTTGTACAAATTACAACCTTCATCGAGCTTACGAATTGAATGATGAAAAACAGATTTTTGTATATCTTTCCTATTTTGGGGTTTCTCATAATCTTTAGGGTTAGGTAGGTTAAGGTTTGTCTGATTCATTCATTTCATATATAATATATGAAAAATAGAACGAAATACGGCATTTCAAGAAAATAAATTTCATGAAAACAAACATCATTGCCCTGCACTAATGGCAAGATGTATGGCCCTTCTCAGTGAAAGTATAATACAAATCATCAATAATTAAGAAAAATTTCAAGAAACGAAACCCTGATTATTTTCAACACATTAAAAACCCTTTTGCAGTAGGCCTACATATGTAAAAAATTGTGCGGCTTAGGAAGGGCCTCCCCAGCGCCCGAAAATCCCCCCTCAACTATTTCTCGAATTTCGACGCAAATAGATCTAAGATATATATATATATATATATATATATATATATATATATATATATATATATATATATATATATATATATATATATATTTACAGGGGCGTCGGAACGTTTTCAAAGTAGGGGGGGGCAAGCTCAAAAATTGCGACCCGCGGAGGAAGGAAGTATGGGGTGCCACACATTCAATAACATTTGGGTATTTTTCAGGATAGAAGGACAAAATACTGAGAATACCAAGATGGGGAGGGGGGATCTCAGTTTGGAAAAGAAAATGCCATATAAGAACAGTTGTACAAAGGCCAGTTAACGCGAAGCATGCGACCCGCGGGGGGCAATGAGGAAGGACCCCCTCTGGCCCCGCAGGGAATTTTTTTAAGTTACCTTTTTTTTAACACGATTTAACGTGTTTCAGATAAGATTTAGATGACAAAATTAATTGTTTTGAAGAATTAGATGTGCCCAACTGATATTTGCCAAACATAGTTATTGTAACTGCAGGGTCAGTCTGGCTCATTTTAGCGCCACGGGCAAGGACTAAATTATGAGCCCCAAAAACTATATGCGCATAGTGAAAGTGAATGCGAGTGAGGGAGGAACCAAGCCCCGCAGGGAAATTTTTGTGAATTTATCTTTTTAAATGCGATTCTACGGGTTTGGGAATTGGACGAAATTTCTGGAATTCATGAATTCTTTAGTGTGGTAAGAGCTAGTTTTGCTGAATGGCTGATCCAAGAAAAATCTATGTCTTTCGATAACAATGCTGTTCGAATGATAACATTTTCTCCACCCAATAATGCACAAGTAAAATAGAATACGATTTATGGCATATTATTAATAGAATGTGACAAATGTGCGCCGATAGCGCCCCTTAAATTTGACGCCCCTGGCAGTCACCGAACGACCCTTATTGGAAGTTCCCTTTCTCCATTTCATTGTATCGTCATTGTTACGACTGTTGGAATTTTGAAAATTTACAAAATTTACAAAAATTGTAATGAATAATTTATATCTGAAAGAAGCACTGCCGGTAGGGTTGTTTGTTGATTTCTGATAACTAATAACTACTTACCAGAGCTATCATTCCAAAACAGTCCACCAAATTTTCTTTAAATCACACCTGTTTCAATAAGGTTCAACGTGTTCCAGATGATATTTGGATGCAAAAATCAATTTTCTCCTAAAACTGAAGGTGCTCATCTGATATTTGATTTTCTATGCAATGTGAAATATGAATCTATGTACGATTTTATCTATCTAAATAGGTCTACATCTTTCCTTCTTACTCTTTCTTTCTTTTTTTTCTTTCTTCCCTTCTCTCTTCCTTCTTTTTTTCGTCTTTTCTATTTCTCGTCTTTTCAATTTTTTTTGCAAGACCTTTTTCTTGCCCCCCTTGCCCCCCCTGGCCGAAAGTGGGGGGGGCATTGCTCCCCCTGCCCCCCCCGGTTCCGACGCCAGTGTATATATATATATATATATATATATATATATATATATATATATACCAGCACATTTATTTAGCTCAGTTGCTAAGGCGCTCGCTTTGTGTGATCGGGGAGATGAGGGGCATATCGGGCTTTGGTTCGATTCCCGCCATATTTACAGAGGTTTTTCCCTCGGTGGTCTAGCTAGGCTAATTCCCGGAAGGTTCCTACAATACAGGTCACGACCGCTACCTTTCCCTTACATACGAAACCACCAGTTCACAAATCATTGATCCGACTAGACCCTGATTTTCGTTACAGTGCGTCGTTAAACCCGGCCAACATGAATATGTTTTCTCGCAGAATATATATTTTTTCAGTGTGTGTGAACACATTGGTCTATATACACCACACCAAATAGGCCTACACCATATAAATCTACCATGACATTCATCTGTTGAATGTATCGTCATGCGTGCAATACCGAAGCAAACTAATTTGGGAATAAAATGTCTATAGGTACACGCAATAGAGAAAACAGATATTAGTGTATGCCTATCAAATTTGAATTGAGCACATTTCTTTAAGCCCTGTTATACAACTTATACCGATCAAGGTAAAAGCAAGGTGGCTATACAACTCTTAAATTGAGGTACAATAATTTTCAATCATTGGTGCATTTAATAATGTGTTCTAGACTTCTGGCACTATATACCGATATGGCCAATATAAGAGAAAATGATTTCAGAGTAGGCGTTATTCGGAATGTGAATGTGCTAGGCCTATATTCTATCCACTACAGGCACGGGAATGGAGAATGAAATAAATCTCTGTCGAAATCGGGTAGGCCTATAGCCGTATCTCTCACATCATCAACATAGCTATACGACAGTACCAAGTACACAACTGAATAGACGGAGACTAGGTTTCAAACCATCCCACACATCCATTGTTCGTAACTCGACTGTGCTTTTTTTTCCAGAGACAGGCCCATGGAACAGTTTTCTAGTTGTTTCATCAGCAAACGATGAAGTGATATGATCGGGTATTGGTATAGGTCTAAATATAGGTCTACCATAACAAAACACAAAATAGGTAGAAATAAATACCCCATAAATATATATCACTAAAAACGGTAGAAAGTTCAAAGGTATTGTCTGTTATTGTTTTACCCTGTTCCGAACAAGGGTAAATATTTTATCTTCCTCTTGGCAAGAACGAAAGTGGGGTTGAGCAACAGACAACAGAAATGCATTAGTATGGTCAGAAGTATTCAATGCCAGCAGGCAGCATCCGGTTGGTAACATGTGCATTACCTTCTAGAGCGTTGAACAAAAAATGTGAATCGATCAAATGATGATTTTCATATCTAGTTCGATAACCTAGACATCGGCTGAGCGTTTCATCAGGTGTATTATACCACAAAACGAAACAGATTTCTATATACTAGTATATATATGTCTATATATATATATATATATATATATATATATATATATATATATATATATATATATATATATATATATATATATATATATATATATATATGATCTGATCTATTAGATTAGATCTAAATTAGATATGTTAGATCCATTAGATCTGCGCTATCATAACAGTGCGTCGTTGAACCCGAAAAAAAAAATATATATATATATATATATATATATATATATATATATATTTAAATGTTTAGTACAAAACATCTAATCATGAAAACAAACATTATTTAGGTAAACGAGAACACATGAGAGATAGCACTAGATTTGAATGCCACGAAAAAGTCAGACCCAACCGCATGGTAGCTCTAGTGTAGGCCTACTCGTTCGTCCTCCAAGCAATGTTCGCGGGAGTTTCCAGTATCATAACCGAGGGTTATATATTGGAAGTACTTGATTTAACCATGTCATTGAGTTTGTACTACAAACTAGATGTCCATGTTCTCCACCCCAATGGTCGGTCTGAAGACTACCTCTCTCTCCCAACATTGCCGTCCATATCTCCACGAATGATCTTGATATATTGAGGCACGCTATTATGATCATCTCCTTATTTATTTATGTTAGATTTACGCTCTCTAATGATTACAAAGATATCCTGGCGTCTGTGAATGATGAACGAGGTGATGAGAAGCAAGTTTACTTCATTAGATGTTTGGGGCAGGAAACTGTCGTGGCCTGCTCTCAGGGAACCATACCAGTACGGTATTACTTTTAACGACTGACGGAAACCACGAAATCCTCAGTCATGATGGTCGACCATAGCATTAATCGCACCTCGCTTCCTAACTGACAGCTCAAGCTCCTCACAGAAATGTTATTCATTTGCTAACAATAAACGTGAACTTACCTTATCGTTTTGACGAGTGATAGATCCGCAAGTAAATATATACAGTTGAAATTATCCAACTTGTGAATAAATAACACTGGCACACGATTATTCTTTGGGTTTACACCCTACGTTATCTTCTTGACACTTCAAAAAGGTATCAGGCACTCGAAATATCGACATTCAATACGCCAATTACACTCGAATCGCAATTGTTGCAGGCGATGTTTGACTTCAAACTTGTGAACAATGCTGACAAGTGTATAATATGGGCCTACAAACTGTCGAACAATTTAAAGGTTTAAAATAAGTAATCACAGCACATGTAACAGTGATTTCGGAAAAGATCCACACTCTAAGCCTAAACTGTTGGCTAGTCAAGAAAGATTATAATGCGATTGTTGGTAGATCTGTTTATAGATCTGATCTGTTTATTAATTGGCATCACAATTGAGAGGTTAATACTTTTTAGAATTAATTTGTGATGGGTTACAACAGATTGATTGATTATCGGCTTAGATATCTCCTTTGAAACCGAGCGCCATTTTGACTTAAATCGGTGGTCAAAAGGTGTCAATGTTGACTGTCATTTAATTTTGAACTTGAAGTTATTATTCGAGTTAGGTATAGTCGGCCTTCCATACAAAATCACCAACACTTGACAAAATAAAACGAGAAACAATAAAACTATCACTTGCACAAATTAAGATCAGTTTAAAACTTCAATATGCATTTGTATATACACAATACCACGTTCTTTAAAGACACTTCACACAGTTTGTCTGAAAAATCCTAACAAATTCGCAGAATTTCGGTTTTATTTACTATGCAGACAGATGTACCTCCGCACACGAGACGTACAACAACACACGCTGCACACTCGACACTGACTAACTCAGTTGAAGATTCTCTCGTCACGATAGATTGCTAGCGCTCCTGTCGCTTACAAGGATCGGCTCTAGGTAATCAAATCGCGGCAAAAAGGTCGCCGACCAATAATAATTTTGTACTCTGGAAACGCAATGCGTCGCGGTAAAGAATGATCGATATATGGAGAAATTTTAGTCTCTTAAATTTATATTTCTTGAAGAGTTGAACTAAATGATGCCCAATTTCCGTAATCAATAGGTTACCGATACTCTAGTACAAATACATAAGGATAATGCAAACGGAAGATAAAAAAATACATGTTGGTCAGCGGGTCAGGCCGGTCAGTCAAACCGTTTGTCTTGTGGAGAACACCTAGAACAAACAGGCAGAACAGTACACTCATAAAAGTGAGAACATTTCACCACGATAAATTATATAATTAATAGAATATTAGCAAAAACAGAAAAACTAATATTGGTGTCGAGATTAGTGTTTTAGTGTAGGGCCTCGCCTATTACAACTAATCAAACGGTGCTAACCGAGGTGCTAACTGCAGAAACTAGAAAATACAAGTGAATAGTTTGGTACACTACAACAGATGTGATATCTACAGACGTGAATAACGAAAAATAGGGAGAAACGGTTTGAAGGAAGGGAGTAATATTTTGCATATCTTTTGTAAGGCCTACTTACCAAATCTTGTACTGTGACTTGAGAAACACTTCCAGATCCAGACACCGTACATAGACCTAAATCAAGTGAACTGATTGTCCAGGCGAAGTTATTGCACTTCATCTACTTCTCTTTGGTCACGAAACCGCAAATCATGGATCATCTCAATGGTTTTATCCGATCCAATATCCGTTTTATCGGTATGCGATTTTTTTGGTCAATCAAATTCTTTGTCATGGCGATATCTGCATGCCCGCGATCTTTTTGGCAAGTCGACCATTTTCGTCCCGTGACGTTATTGACTGCAATCTTTAATAGTTAGTAGACCTTATTTACCCATGCAATCTTTTTACGACACGACTATTTTGCCGCAGCTTGTTCGCGCCTTATTTGCTGCGACTTTTTTTCCGCGATCTTATTACCGGCTACCCAAATATGCAGTGCCCAGAATTACCTGCGCTCTAGCATCAACTCTGTTCATCACTGCATGGCAGGGTGGAATCACTGAAATGAAAACAAAACCGGCAAGGGTATTTTGGAGGCGGAAGAATCATTTTAGTGTTTAGTTCATCAAAATTCGAAAAGATATTCTTTTGTTATTGTTTTGCTTACTTCGGAAAAAAACATCAAATTGAAACTTTTCTCCAACATTAGTCCAATATCGAATGTCAAAACGTATTGATGATGATTATTGTTCTCTTAAGGTGAAAACACACTGAAAAAAATGGTTTTTCTCGTTTTCTTCGTTTTTTTTTAATATTATTTTTAATCACACTTTATTAAAGAGCCTCAAAAAGTTTTGACACATTTGTAGACTCCCTTATTACGATGAATAATTTTTGTACATACACCTGTTACACTGTATAGGGAATAAGGACCAAAAACTTGCCTGTAATTCATTTCCATATTTTCATACGTAGGCCTATGCGATATTGAGAATCGCTACTCCTTTTTAGTGGTGATACTTGAAAAGCTGATTTTTAGAATGTGAATTCGAGGTAATATTCTTGACAATAAATGGGGAGCAAATTTTCAATTATGCCAAATTTTCCATTGAATACATTTTAAAATTGAATTATGTTGTCCAAAACTGAGAAGAAAAATATTTGTGAAGTACCAGTTATGAGAAATATCGGGACAAATTCCATAATAAACTCCCCATTCATGTTTTATACAACCGTACCGAAAGTTATGGGAAAATAATAACTTCAAAAACATGAAAAGTGTGGGAGTAGTAGAATTTTTAAAAAAGTGCAATCTTTAATTGGAATTTGATGAAATTTTAAAAAAAGGAATCCAAAAATACTTGAATCGCCCATTCTGTTTTAATAACAGAGAATACAGGACTATCCAGAATAAGTCGCATCATGAAAACACTGGCTAGATTAGGTATATTTTTTCATAAACAGTATCAAACAGGAAAACCTACTCATTTGATATCTTCATCCAGTGGTGAAATCAATGTTGTCACTCATGAATACAGTTCGTAATGCATTTCTTCATGATGTAACTTGACAGCCCTTCTCCAGCACTTGAAAACGCGAAATTATGACATTTTGCATGGAGGCGCCGAAGAGCGTATACCGGAATAAAGTCGACTCGGTCGTGTGACATGGGCTTCAGGGTACTTTTCAATGGATTGTGATTAGGATTCAGATGAGGTTGGACACTCAAACCCATGTCACACATCCGAGTAGAATTTATTGCGGTATACCCTCTTCAGGCACCCCATTTGGCATTAGACATTGAGAACTCATAAGCGTCGTGACTCTGACATAACTATTTACACAATTATTTTCCGAACGTGTCCTACCATTTTGTATTCCCTGGATTTTAAGGAATTAAAGAATGTTTGATACGTGAATTCTCCAATGTTCATATAGATTTCAGGGTATTATGGGGTATTTCAGGGTATTATTAGACGTTGTATACACAAAATCTGACAAGCTAGGTCTATTTTACCATGACACAGAGTAGCAACCTTCCCCCCCGCCACACCCAATCTAAATGGAATTTTTTAAATCATCGATAATGTATAGATATATATGCAGATTATTTCGTTGTTTTATTTCAATGTGTGATTAGTTAACAAAGTTTTTGTATATGAATGCACACAAAATGCAAATTTCGTATATTGTCCGACTTTGAGCCGTTACGACGCTATGTTCCACACCGATTTGAAAAAGGATTTGAAACCATCATTTTGGTTTTCCTTGGTTATTTCTTGGTTACTTTTTCTTGATTGTTTCTTCTGTATTTTTTTTTGCTATTTAACATACCATCAAAATATACTAAAAATAACGACATTCAACCAAACAGAATAATGTATATGGTTACATTGAAGACGAAGATATTGTGAATATAACTAGACAAAAATGAATATATGTACCCATTCCCATTTCTCAATTACACCAACTAAAACAAATGGAGTCAAAAGAGAAAGTAAATATTTCTTCCAAGTGCTGTATAACTTCGGTGAAAAATATGTGTCCTCGGTTCTGATGCAAATCCAATTCAAGAATGCCTATACTTCTTCAATAAGATTTCCCTAGTGTAGAATTATTTTGAGAATTACATTCAAGTATTTACTGACTAATCAATGAGAAAACTTCACAAAGATTTC